>CM046858.1:9824751-10047229 GCA_025617745.1 Heliocidaris erythrogramma
TTTAGAAGATAGATTTAATTGAACTTCCTGTATATACATCTCTAATATCATCAATAATCGCATTTTTAAAAAGCCTTAATGTCATCATCGAACTTGTTTATAGAGCTGTACAGCATTCACAAGGAAATAAATAATCAACCTAAAGATGGAAACATCACGATTATTTGCAAGTCTAAAGGTACAAGAACATGAAAAGATTTAAAGTGTTAAAGGTGTTTGAAGTGTTAAAAGTGTGTTAGGTTACAGTTCCTTGAGTTATCGTTTAAATGTGACGATATGAAAATTCGATAAGTTGCAATTTGAAACATCGGGGGCCCGAATATTAATTATTTCTTCCTGTTTAAAGGGCCAGTCTCGCATCAGCGGTAACGATGAGTAGGGGCGGATCCAGGATTTTGTAAAAGAGGGGGCACAGTGCCGTAAAAGTAAAAGTGGTCAAATTTTTCATTGTGTACTTATTATGCCAATTGGGTTTCGGGGGGGGGGGGGGGGGGGGGGGGCACGTGCCGGTTTTCCCCTTATGTAAATCCGCCATTGACATTGATAATAAAGATAACTATAAATCTAATGATATAAATTGGTCTGCAAGTATGTGTGAAATGTATTGGATCGATGTTACTCACTAAAAAGAGCCTTTAGCGCCGACTTTCTAGGAGCCAATACTTATTTTATATAAACTTCGGGAGGCCGATTGTCGCTACAGGTAATATGGAACCGGACGCATATTGTAAATAAATTATTTTTTTATCAGTGAGAGGTGAATGAGAAAAAAGCGAAGAAGGAAAATTTAACATTCAGTGTGAAAATAGGTACCAACGTCATAATCACCAATCATAAGTCATCAGAAAAGATTCATGATTTATACTTGCACTAAAATAAAATTACTCCATGACCATGAGCAAATAAGAATACTACTTAACAGCAATTTTTCGTCATAGACAACAAATACATGTAGGTGCGATATAGGCTACATTGTGCATGTGTATTTACAAACAGCGACAAGAATGAAGCGTATAAAATGTCGCTTGATTGATCTTTCAGTCTAGCAATCTAAATTATATGAAAGTTTGCTACTTTGTCTTTTGTACTAATACCAGACAGATAAATTGAAGTACATGTTTTTGGCATTTTCGCATACGACGTAGTAGTCTCGACTCTCGAAACTTGTGACCGAAACGACGCAGGAGTATTATAGTCAATGATTTTGGTATCTCTTTATCATGTTTATAATGGCTATCTACTGCGAAAAACAAGAGATATCATAAATGACGCAATATGATTGTACTGATTTTGTTTTATAAAAACCTATAGGCCTATTTATGTTTGTGTTTTGTTTTTTAGTCAAAGTCCTACTCACTGAATGATATTAACTGTAAGTCTGATGAAGAAAGAATGAAGAAAAAAGTAGCCAACTGTTTTGTAGATTGCAAGACTGAAAGATAGATCAAGCAAGATACTCTTTATTCTTGATCTTTGTACTTTGTTTTCACTTTCGCATTTCACTTTATAACAATATTGCCGGTAGTAATAATGTCAGCACAGTACCACTATTTATATTGGCTAATTGTTTTACTGTAAATAGTATGCATTAATGAATTGTATTTTGTTTTGTTGTTCTTTTTATGTACGGTATGTATTTCAATATGGAAATTCAAATGTAGCAGTTTTCAGTGGCAATCTTAAATACTATTCAAGATAATTCAACAAACATAAATCTAAACCTTAAAAAAGAAGAAAGTCAACATAATAATAGTTTCATGTTAGCATGGATAGGGGGTCATTGATCACTCATCACCCTCACCGACATCCATGCCCACCTTGTCTTTGTCTTCGTCTTTGATATCATCGGAATGATGGCCATCTAATATACCCCAATCTTCTGCCGAATACACACGAATCTCCTTTCCTGTATTCATCATCACAAGGTTGTTCCCATGGTTACCAATGACTGGCCATTCGTCCGACTGGAATTGCCCGGACAGGTCAAGCTCATCGATGATGTACTCGAGTGGGCTTCCGTCTTCCAAGGAATGCTTGGTGAGCGTGACGGTGTGGCTGCCCCAGAACGCAGACAGAACGTAGAGGGCGTCGCTCTCCGTGCAGGAGATGGACAAGTACATCCTGCCAGGTTCCTTGATTTCATGCTGGACTCTCCCGTCTTCGTCTGTGATGATGACGGCTTTCTTATCCCAGCGGAGGAACACCAACTGACCGGACTTGGCGGCTGCAAGACTTCGTGCCCTATCAAATGGAACCTTAAAATTACTATCTAAAGAAGACGGAGACCGGAAACTGAAGCCGCAACTCTGCTTGCTAGGAGTCGATATCCTGTCAGGTTTACCCCTATAGATTGTCGTGTACATTGTGAAGATGGATGACCCAAATATGTCTGTTTTTACTTCTTTTCCTTTCGAAGCCGATGGTGAGGGAACGCTTTCTGTCTTGCTAGGGCTTAACTTGAAACTGTCGAATGCAGATGCTGTGAGAACATAACAAGAAGAAATAGAAGGAAGACAAACATTTTGAGAATTATCTGGACACTGAACTCACCATGCAGTGTAATGATCTATGCAATTTGGTTTTATTCTCTCATCAAGATTTTTGAGACAACATACTATCTGATAAATAATCAAAACGAACACATTCATTAGTTCTACAAGGAAAGCATTGAATCAGTATACGCTTTGGCGGAAATTTTTTTTAGATGAAATGTGTATGTGCGTGTGCGCGAGAGTGAGTGTGTGATGCATATAATTTATACATATACATATACATATACACACGCGCGCGCACGCGCGTACACCCCCCCCCCCCCATATATATATATATATATATATATATATATGTGAAAGAAATTGCGAGAATAACGTTGCGTAGCTCAATCAAAGTTCCCCAGAGCTGTCCTCCCTTTTTGAAATTTTTGCAAAGGCTGAAAAAATGTCTCCGCCGGGAATCGAACCCGGGTCGTTGGCTTAGAACGCCAATGCCTTAACCACTAGACCACGGAGACGGGTTAGTGGTTTCGGCGACACCAGATTCAATTGACCGACAGATTGACAAATCCTCAACCTTATTAATTCCTTTGTCGGGGGCAGGTGAGTTTTGAACAAAGACAAGCCGCGTGCCTCAGCTGGATCCAAGCGAATGCTTTGAATACATGTATACATTAGAATAATTATTAACAAGTGTAAGGAAATAACATATACAACAGCTTTGGCAAATCTCGTGGAAATAAATACAAATGTGAAAGAAATTGCGAGAATAACGTTGCGTAGCTCAATCAAAGTTCCCCAGAGCTGTCCTCCCTTTTTGAAATTTTTGCAAAGGCTGAAAAAATGTCTCCGCCGGGAATCGAACCCGGGTCGTTGGCTTAGAACGCCAATGCCTTAACCACTAGACCACGGAGACGGGTTAGTGGTTTCGGCGACACCAGATTCAATTGACCGACAGATTGACAAATCCTCAACCTTATTAAGGCATTGGCGTTCTAAGCCAACGACCCGGGTTCGATTCCCGGCGGAGACATTTTTTCAGCCTTTGCAAAAATTTCAAAAAGGGAGGACAGCTCTGGGGAACTTTGATTGAGCTACGCAACGTTATTCTTGCAATTTCTTTCACATTTGTATTTATTTCCACGAGATTTGCCAAAGCTGTTGTATATGTTATTTCCTTACACTTATATATATATATATATATATATATATATATATATATTTGACTAACGGGTACATTAGGTCGACAGTTGACAATACAGTTTATTTCGTCATAATATATATATATATATATATATATATATATATATAATATATACATAGGTATATAAAAATACAGCCCTGGAAAAAAAATCATTAGACCAAGCTTCAAATACACGGGTGATGCATTACGCATACAAACGAACAGAAATGACAATTTCATTGTACCTCCTTGAATAAATAACACATCATAGAAATTTGAAGTTGCTATATTGTGGTATTTTGTTTCCTTCTTACCTATAACATCATTAGTCTTGGTCTATTAATCTTTTCCATGGCTGTATATATAAAGTTTAAAAGTTTTGCGACAGAGATAACAAAAAGAGAGACGCAAAACAAAATAAAGCACTCCGTTAGTGTCTTAGTTAAACTGAAGACATTTGTGTCTTAAGGAGTTCTTTTTCTGCTTTCTTTAATATTTCTCTCTCTCTCTCTCAGTCTCTCTCTCTCTCTTTCTCTCTGTATGTCAAAGTCATTTGCATATATTTAAGTCAATTTCTAAAGTTATTGCTATATGTATTGAAAAATTATTTCACATACTGATATGACGCAGAATATTCATCTATAAAAGCAAACGTCCTTACAATGAAGGTTGGGGTAAATAATTTTTTTCTAGACTACAAATAAATGATATCTGCCACACAATTTTGGTATTATAAGTACAATGTATGATTAATATCCAAAGAAGGGTAAAAGAAATCGTGCTAGAGTATAGCCTACTACCGAGCTACGGGCAAAAGACGCTGTCGCGTATAAGTTGTAACTTTGAGAGTTTGTGATTCACAGCAAGTTTTCGTTTATTCATTTGTATTTTGCTGCCGTGCATATAAACAATACAGAATTATTTTCAGCTCGAAATGCATTTCCATTACCGTTCCTCAGGATTTAGCTTCGCTTTAACCTGTCGAGCTATAAATTACCTCACGAAGATAACAAATATACGCTCCCTATTATGTCATCCCATTTCATTTGTCAATTATTATTTATGTAATTCTTTATCAGGAGCGCATTCAGGGGGCAAAAATCAAATATGACATACGGTACCTTATAAACACAAGGAAAACAAATCATCTTCGTGTGCCCCCCCCCCCCCGCTCCCCGCCTGGCACAAGGCACTTGAAAACGCCCCCCCCCCCCCCTCATTTCATTTGATTGGCTAAGAAGGGTCATCTTTACCTGTCTTTGAGTTGTGGTTAGTACCAGTAAAGACATGCTGCTGCTGAGGCAGTGTCTGACCGAAGGTAAATCCACCACCAACCGCTGCCACTGGTCTCTTAGCTGAGTTAACTTGACCGAAGAGAGATGGTGTGTTGCTATTAGCTGCAGATGCTACCATGGGTTTCTGCACGCTTTCGCTGACCGATTCGACTGGCCTCACAGGGGCCTGATATATGTTTGGAAGGCTCGGCCTGTTATTGGCAACAACAATCCGAGACTGGGAATCAACCGTGATTCTTGCAAAGGAATCGAGTGGACTTGGTAATGCTATCGTTGGGAGGGGTGACGAGGCGTTGGCAGATTGCTGAGATGTTGGAAAATCATCTAGCCTGAACCTGTAGAGCTGCGTATAAGTAGACGCTGCGTTGATATCAGCAATAAAGGAAAATGTTTTGTCTGTTATTGATATCGCCATGTCTACCACCTGTTTGATGTCGGCATTATTATGATGCAGCTTCAGCCAAGGGGATGGGTCGACACTGCGAGACAGCCGTGTCTTGTAAATCCCATTCTTGCAGGCAACGTACACTGAGGTTCCGTCGCAGAAAATGGTCACAATGTCTTTGTCAGGATTCGGGGGCATCTGGGTGTCTCTCCAAACATGCGGCAAAGACAACTTGGCAAACGGGGCCATTTGCTCTGACAACTTCGGTCCTTGTACCACGGTACTTTTCAGAGCCATGAGATCCATTGAAATGGTCATAACGACCTCCGAAGCGATCAAATCTTGCAGTTCTCTGAGTACATCTTCGGGAAAGAAGGAGGCTCTAGTGATGTCGGCGACCTCTTTAGCTGAAATCACATCTTTAGCCCTTGACTGTACCTTGATGAGATTGTCTTTTGTGGTTTCTGTGCTTTCTCTGAAAGCTTTGATTTTGTGGTTGAGCTTGTCCTCAAACATGTCAACCTTCTGCAAAAGTTCTTTCTCTGCATTGTTCAAACTTGCGACAGCCGTTGCTTTCAGGTCTCGAATACTTGTTTTCATCTCTTGAAACTTCCGGTTAGCTTCTGTTTCTTTTACTTGCACATCATGAATCATGGTGCAGACATTTTCCTCCTTTTCGTTGCAGCTTTTCAAAAGATTCTTCACTTTCTCCTGGATTTCCTGAAACATCTTCTGCACTGTTGTGCAGTCGTGGTCAGGTTTGGCATGATCGAGAACTATGCAGTCCCTGCAGATACGTCGCTTGCAGGTCCTGCAGTAGAACCTCCGCAGTTCACCGCTATGCTCTTCGCACTCGTACGCCTTTCTCCACAAGCCCTCCTCCATCCACCTAATTTTGATGGTCCCGTTGACAATCTTGTCCAGGGGTACCGTTCGGTGGTCCTTCATCAAGCGTTTCATTTTATCATGATAAGAAGCGCAGGAGTCACAAATGAAATGGAGACAGTCTCGGCAGTAAGTTGTCAGAGGCGAATCACTGTCCCCGCACGCGTCGCACATGATCTGGCTTGAGTTTTTCTTTGCCTCTAGGACTTCAAGTAGCCTGCAAATCAGCGGGTTGGACTTCAGTCCTGCCACACCCTCTCCTGAAAGAGTAGTCACCTTTCTGCATTTCGGGCATTTTAGCTTTCCTGAGCCGACTTCTGATGTTTTATCACACTCCTTCAAACACTTCTCACAGAATGCATGAAAACATGAGAGAAGTTTGGGGTTCTTTAGAGTATCCATGCACACAGGGCAGTCTAATTCCCGATTAAGGTTCTGCACGCTTCTGGCTGCCATTGCCACGGGCAAATCTAATTATAATGTTCGAGTAAGCGACTGTAAAACGCATTTATACCTATCAATGCTGAACAAGTTTGTGATGTCGCAATAGTAAGGAATCAGCCGCGTTCACGGATGTAATATTTGTATTGGAACATTGATCCCATCCTAATATTAAGCAATCGTGGGGAATTCCAGCGATCACTCAGCCGCATAGCCTATGGTAATTAAGCACTAAAGGCCAAATAAAATTGATTCCTAGTTTCTCGTCCCCCTCCTTCTTTTTTTTTCTGTCTACCTACTTTTAATGTAATTTATATTTTGATTTGAAATTAAATGAAGAAGAACCCGTGGACATCAATAGGAAATGACGTAACAAAAATCATGAATAAGGTGCAATTTCACCATGTTTTGTCCAGAAAAATATCAAATAGTAAATAACATAGAACTCCCTTTAACTCATTTTTCAAAAATACGGTCGAGAAACAATGAATAAATAACTGTTTAGGAATCTGTTACATCTATAGACAAATAAAAATGGCAATATAAATGTTTTATACCTAATGGACAAATTATTGATCACAAACAAGATGTTCAGTACTCAACATGCTGATTAAGATTCTACTCTGAAAACCGTCCACTAAAATTATTCATTATATAATATTCAATCGAAATCATTTTAACCGCAAAACATTTACTTATTCGAAGAAACCAAGGATAACAATGTTTATGGAAGTAGAAAAATGATTATCAACAGCTAATTCATGCTTAATCGCCTACTACTAACTAGAACAATTACCCCTATGGCATTAGCCCAGGACAGTTACCAATAGGACGACTACAGCCAGGACAAATTTCCCGAGACAATTACCACACCCCTTTTTTCATATGAAAAAGAGTTTTTGGAGCACCTATAACAGACTATAAATGTCTGAGAGAATAAATTGCAAGTGTTACTTCTCTTGGTCTGAGCACTATGGTCTGCTCATTAGTGTAGTGAGACCATTATGTGTGACATAAAAATTAAAGGTATTGGAAAATTAATTTATGAAACAAGAAAACATTCTTGCAGCACGAATGAGTTGCCGTGAGGAGAAAAAATGTAATACCCTGTGGACAGCATGCCACAAGGCATGGCTGGTATCATCAAATGTAGCAATTATCTACTAAGAACTGAACAAACTGCCTCCCGAAGAGTGAACATCGCTTTAAAAGACAATCAGGCATACCTCCATCATGCATACCTCCTAGACCACTTCTGTCAGGACCATAGGCGTAGCAAGGGGGGCACAAGGGGGCCATGTCCCCCTATTCAGCCCCTAAAGAAATAGCGAGAGCGAAAAAGTGGGGGAAGTGAGAGAAATAGCCTAAAAAGGCGCTAAGAGCCGTTATCTTTCAATCAAAATTTCCTAAAACGTCATAGTTTTCGCACTTAGCGCGGGAAGGGGGAAATAACTCCCCCCTCCCTGCACCCACCCCTTTTACATACAGTGCAGTATTGCGTCCAAAATAATTGAAAAGCAGTCCGGGTGTCGAACTAACTTTCCTCCTAAAAAAATGTGCTACCCGCCGTTATCTTTCTCTCAAATTTGCTAAAACGTCAGAGCTTTCGCTCCCTTCACCCGCCCCCCCCCCCCCCGATTTCGCACGCTTCGTGTTCTCACAACCGCCCTATCCCTAAAATGAAATACTGGCTACCCCTGCAGGGGCTATTAGGGCACGGCCAAGAGCTTTCTTATCACCTGAATCAAATTGAAAAATATGATTTACTATGTATCCAGGAAACTTGGTTTCATGACCATAGTTCTTTTATCATCCCCGAATATACTTGTGTCTCAAAAAATAGAGATGGACAACGCAGAGGGGGATGTGCCATTTATATACATCAAGGGGTACCTTATGAAGGCCCTTTTGACAATCCAAGTTTAGAAGTACAACAAGTTAATGTCTATGCAGGCAACGAAAAAATATCTATAATCAATTTGTACAATCCATGTAAGAAATTAAATGAATTTATTTTAAAAGAATTATTAAAGTTTGTAAATGAAAGAGATAAGATAATAATCACAGGGGACTTTAATGCACATAGTCCATTGTGGGGAAGCGAGAAAGTGGACAGTAATGGCCACGCAGTGGAACACTTTTTAAATAAATATAATCTGGTTGTGTTAAATGATAAAACAGGTACAAGGATGGACCCTTACTCTGGTAAACTTTCACATTTAGACTTAACTATCTCCTCACCAATCTTGGCAGGTAGGGCTTCATGGAAAGTTTTGAATAATTCCTTTGGTAGTGATCATTTTCCCATACATATTGAAATTCAACCAGGAAAGAAAGACGCACCATATAAAAATATTAATGTGAAAAATATAGATGAGGAACGATTTTCTTTTAAGAATTTTAATTGGGCCAAGTTCGCAGATAAATGCAATGATATCCTGGATGAAAGTTCAATCCTTACAGAGGCAGATGTTAGTAAATCTTATGAATCATTTATTAACTACTTGAAAATATGTATTAGGGAAGTGATTCCAAAAAAAGAAATATAGAAAGGAATCCAGTTCCATGGTGGAACAAAGAATGTTCTCATAAAATAAAAGAAAGAAATAGACTCAGTAACAAATTGAAAAGAGAATTCACTTTTGAAGCAATAGATGAGTTTAAGAAGAAGAAAGCGGAAGCTCAGCGAGTCCTCCGTCTAGCGGAAAGGGAATACTGGCAGGCTTTTTGCAAAATACTTGACAGGTATATGCCGGAGTCAAAAATTTGGGCTTGTATAAAACGCTTAAATGGAGTATCAACAAAGGAATCTAAAAATATGTCTATATTGGTTGAAAACGGACAGGACATTATATCAACCCAAGAGAAAACAGAAGCCCTGGGTAAATTTTTCCAATCTTTGGGACTGAGAAATAAAGAAGCAACCCTTAAAACAATTCTGACAAGAACGGAAAATTGTCCTTTCTTAAGAGACCATGTGATTAACGAAAATTTTTCGATGTATGAACTCGAAAAGGCTGTTAAAACCTCCAAACGCACCACGGTGCCAGGAAAGGACAATATTCCATATATTGTCTATGGAAATATGCCCGAGAGAGCTAAAAACACTATGTTACAAATTATTAATGAAATATGGGAAACTGGAAATATTCCACGTCCTCTAAAACATTCCATATTGGTTCCAATTCTTAAAACTGGTAAGGATTCTAAAAATTTAACTTCTTACAGACCGATATCTCTCCTGTCATGTTTTGCAAAAATTATTGAGCGTATGATCAATGACAGATTACAATGGTACATAGAAAAGAATAATTTATTGCCTAATTTCTTGAGTGGGTTTAGAAAAGGGCGTAGTTCCACTGACAATATTGTTCTCCTGGAGAATGACATTCAAAAGAGTATTAATTGTTGTGAGCATACGTTGGTAGTCTTTTTGGATGTTGAAAAGGCCTACGATAGCCTGTGGGTCGAAGGAATTTTATTTAAACTATTTCATTGTGGTATACAAGGAAGGATGTACAATTATTTACGTGAATACCTTACAGAACGTACTTTTCAAGTAAGAATCTTAGATACAGAATCAAGCACATACAAAATGCATAACGGTTTACCTCAAGGTAGTGTTTTGAGCCCCCTCCTCTATAATGTGATGATGAGGGACATTCCAACAGACCCAGACGTAACAATATCTAAGTATGCAGACGACTGTGCAATATGGACGTCTGGTAAACATGTTGATATAATTGGATTGAAAATCCAATCTTATTTGGATAGATTATCCTCTTGGTTCAAAGACTGGGGTTTTAAACTCTCAAATGAGAAAACTGTACCTGTATTATTCACGAAAAGTTCAAACATTCCTCAACCAGTATTGAACTTGGAAGGGAATATTTTAACATATAAACCGTCTCACCGTTTTTCAGGAATTTTATTCGATAGCAAATTGACCTGGCACTCTCATATAGAAAATGTAGCTACAAGATGTAAACGAAAACTAAACATATTACGTAGTTTGACAGGAACAAAATGGGGAAGCTCATCAAAATCCCTTCTAATTGTTTATCGAGCACTTATCAGATCTCTTCTGGACTACGGGTGCCAAGCATATGATAGTGCAGCTGAAACTACCAAAAAGATCTTAGATTCTGTGCAATATCAAGCTCTTAGGATATGTGCGGGGTGTCTCCCGTTAACTTCTTTGAGTTCTTTACAGGTTGAAATGGGGGAACTACCTCTAGACCTAAGAAGACAATTGTTATCTAGCAAGTACAGACAAAGTATTGAGAGAAATTTTAATCACCCACTAGTAAGTCATATAGAACCATGCTGGCAATTTGAATACCTAAAAGGCAAAAGTGTTTGTAAACCTTTTGGATACAGGTTACAGTGTAAGATGGGAAAAGAAATTATCGAAAAACTTAGTCCTTCTGTTCCCCCCCCCCCCCCCATGGTTATTCTGCCCACCAATCATATCTACTGAATTAAACTTACAATTAAAGAAAACAGACCATCCCATGCAATTACAACAACAGAGCCTTGAATGAATACACACCAAATGGAAAAGTCAATTGCACATATACACTGACGGATCCAAATCACCTGATAAAGGAGTAAGTTCATCTGCATTTTATGTACCATACTTTTCAATACATCGCGGGAAAAGATTAACTAATTTCACTTCGTCTTACAGAGCTGAATTGATTGCTATTCTTCTAGCCCTCGAATGGGTAGAAGATATGGACATTTACACGGGTGTGGTTATATTTAGTGATTCACTTAGTGCTCTTTTATCCATACAAAACCAAAACAATGAACCAATTATTAATGAAATTCTAACGATTACTACGAGGATTAAGTACAAAGGAATATATATATATTTGGAATGGATCCCAGGACACTGCGGAATCACGGGCAATGAAATAGACTCGTGTGCAAAAACTGCTCTATCCAAAAATATTGAAATATATAACAAAATAACACTTTCAGAAATAAAACAACTTATTACTGTTCAAAGTTCCAAAGTACTCTGGCAAGAAAGATGGAATAAATCAAATTCCAGTTTAAAAGAGCTGCAGTCATCAATTACATCCACTTAACTTGTAACCTAGGTAGACAACAAGAAATTATACTCCATCGTCTTCGAGTTGGAGTGATAGGTCTCAACCATGATCTATTAAGACTAGGTATTCATCCAACTGGTTTTTGTGACAGATGTCAACAGGTTGAAACTGTCGGCCATTACCTTATAGATTGCCCGAATATACATGTATATTATCGAGAGAGCGATGCCCCTGTGTGAACTGAATGAAACCAATGAAAGAAAAATAATTGAGTATTTGAAAAGTAGTGATCCCCAAATACAAAGGGCTATTACACGTTTCGTTCTGCGAACGAAGCGTTTTTCGGGGAAGGTAGGCTTCAACCCTCCTTTCTCAGTAAAGAAGAACTAGGCACTATGAACATGGCAAGCAGGGGAGCGGGCGGGGTATGCGGCTCCTCATTGTGCCTTCCGCACTTTCTCTGGTGGGCGGGGGGGGGGGGGGGGGGTGGGGGCTTCCCTTCGTTGCTGTAATGTGAATGTATGTGGAACGGGTGTCACATGCATTTTCACCTGTTCTGCTTATTTTGCATAATGGCGGTGGTGGTGTTCTTTTGTCTGGGGAGCTGTATATTTTGTCCGCTCTCTTTTGTCATCGTGTTCATAGTGACGGATACTAGTATTTTGTATTTTATGTAGGTCTGAGTTTCAATGCTAAATGTATTTTCTTCCTTTGTGTATATTATAAAAGTTATGTCTTAATGTATAAATGATCGATGCACACAATTATGTGCATTTAGAAGCCCCATTTTCTACTAACTTAGCCCACAAGTGTTTTCATCTCATTAATTGATAATTATCCAAAACATTTTCAACCCATCAGTAAGCACAGGTACAACAGCGCCCCTATGTCTATGCATGAGTTACCTAGGCATGTCCGAAAAAACGGCGCAAAGTACCGCTCCGTATCGGTAAGATTGCATCTATGAAAGGGCTAGGCAAGCGCTAGTTGGAACTGAGCTGAAGCATGTGGTGTTTTGTTATTTTGTTATTAAGTTTTAAATACAGTAAGTTTCAACCCATCAGTAAGCACAGGTACAACAGCGCCCCTATTATATGTCTATGCATGAGTTACCTAGGCATGTCCGAAAAAAAGGGTGCAAAGTACCGCTCCGTATCGGTAAGATTGCATCTATGAAAGGGCTAGGCAAGCGCTAGTTGGAACTGAGCTGAAGCATGTGGTGTTTTGTTATTTTCTTATTAAGTTTTAAATACAGATGTATATACAGTATTAAATGTTTACTTGATTCTAAATGTAAATTAAAATAGAGAAGGAGTCAGAAATACTGAATTTGAATTACATGTATAACGTCATTGGCAACAATAGTCAAATTTGACTGATTGCCGATACCATACAAGTCTGGATTTTCCTTTTGATTCTAGGAAGCATCAATTGCAGACCAAATTGGAACATTATTTGAGTAAGAAGACATTTTGTGGGCTTTTAAGCACCCAGCACTCAACTTGTAGTTTGCACGGTCCCTACTAACACAACCTGTAATTCAAATTTCCCGCCAGCCCAGTACAGCCAGTCATGGCTCCGGGTTCTGCCTCAGAACCCGAGCCAACCGTAAGTGATGGGGAAGAACATCAGTGGGTAGTTAAACAAAAATCCGTCCGCAAAAAAGGTACTTACCATCAGCCTGAAAAAAGGAAAAGACAAGAAAGCTTAGAATATCAGATAGAAAATCTTAGTCAAAATGATTCGGCTTCAAGTTCAGACTCTGACAACGCTAGTACTGTTTATCGTACTCCTAGACAAGCACTGGATAGATCTAGGCCTACTGATTATAAGCTATTTATAGCACCCATAGACAGGAAGAAGAATTTGAAAAACCTCAACCCACTGAAAATTTCGAAAGTTATTAGAGAAGCATGCAACAATCAACCGGTAGAATTGGTAAAACCTATTAGTTCAGGACTATTGGTAAAATGTATGAATGTCAAACAAAAGAGGGCGATATTACAGATCCAATTAATAGACAACATACCTGTTAAGGTTACTGAAAGTAGGATAGGGATCAAGGGAGTCATATACGGAGTCCCTCTTGAAATTACAGAAGAAGAGTTACTGCAAGAACTAAAATTCCAGAATGTTACAGCAGTTAGGAGAATCACGAAAAAAGACAAGAGGAATATTGGCCAGGTAGAGGAAGTTGGTGAAGGTCAATCGACCTACATACCCATGAGAAGTGTAATACTGACATTCAATAGGAAAGACCTTCCTGACAATATACATCTATGTTTTCAGATCTTCCCGGTTAAGCTGTATGTCCCCCAAATCAAGAGATGCTTTAAGTGTCAACGATATGGGCACACGGCCGACATATGCAAATCAAAAATGAGATGCGTTAGATGCGGTGAGCACCACACTTTTGCAGAATGCCCAAATAAAGAATCACCCAAATGTCCCAATTGTGGAGGGGACCACTCTGGTGCGTTTCAAGGTTGCGAAAAAGCAATCAGGGCAAAACAAGTTCAGGAGATTAAAATCACTCAAAAAATGACATATGCAGAGGCGTCTCAAATTTGGATGACACAGCAAAGTAAAAAACCGGTAATTGAAGATTCTAGAGCAAAACAACCCAACCCAAAACCTAAGATACAAAATACTAGCCAAATACCTAGTCAAAGTTCGCAAGGAAAACACCCCCAACACACTGAAGTCGATATGGCATCTGATCAAAATACAGAACCTACCACCTCAAGGGATCTCCCAGATCTTCCTCAGGCGACTAATATCCCAACCCAACCAATCAGAAACAAAGCAGTAATAAACAAGAGACCCAAATTTCATTTCCTTTCTTTAGCTAATGACGAACAAATTTTGGAATTTATATTTGAACTTATCCAGTCATTCACAGGGAAAACCCCGGAAGCAATCAAGGTCATCGTTATGCCAGCTTTTGAGCGATTTCAACAAAAATGTCGAATAGTACAAGAAGATGGCCTCTAACCTTGCCATGATGACCCTTTGTTCCATACTCCAATGGAACGCCCAGGGGCTATTAGGGCACGGCCAAGAGCTTTCTTATCACCTGAATCAAATTGAAAAATATGATTTACTATGTATCCAGGAAACTTGGTTTCATGACTATAGTTCTTTTATAATCCCCGAATATACTTGTGTCTCAAAAAATAGAGATGGACAACGCAGAGGGGGATGTGCCATTTATATACATCAAGGGGTACCTTATGAAGGCCCTTTTGACAATCCAAGTTTAGAAGTACAACAAGTTAATGTTTATGCAGGCAACGAAAAAATATCTATTATCAATTTTTACAATCCATGTAAGAAATTAAATGAATTTATTTTAAAAGAATTATTAAAGTTTGTAAATGAGAGAGATAAGATAATAATCACAGGGGACTTTAATGCACATAGTCCATTGTGGGGAAGCGAGAAAGTGGACAGTAATGGCCACGCAGTGGAACAATTTTTAAATAAATATAATCTGGTTGTGTTAAATGATAAAACAGGTACAAGGATGGACCCTTACTCTGGTAAACTTTCACATTTAGACTTAACTATCTCCTCACCAATCTTGGCAGGTAGGGCTTCATGGAAAGTTTTGAATAATTCCTTTGGTAGTGATCATTTTCCCATACATATTGAAATTCAACCAGGAAAGAAAGACGCACCATATAAAAATATTAATGTGAAAAATATAGATGAGGAATGATTTTCTTTTAAGAATTTTAATTGGGCCAAGTTCGCATCTAAATGCAAAGATATCCTGGATGAAAGTTCAATCCTTACAGAGGCAGATGTTAGTAATTCTTATGAATCATTTATTAACTACTTGAAAATATGTATTAGGGAAGTGATTCCAAAAAAAAGAAATATAGAAAGGAATCCAGTTCCATGGTGGAACAAAGAATGTTCTCATAAAATAAAAGAAAGAAATAGACTCAGTAACAAATTGAAAAGAGAATTCACTTTTGAAGCAATA
Organism: Heliocidaris erythrogramma; assembly: GCA_025617745.1. Taxonomy (NCBI): domain Eukaryota; kingdom Metazoa; phylum Echinodermata; class Echinoidea; order Camarodonta; family Echinometridae; genus Heliocidaris; species Heliocidaris erythrogramma. Next base: position 9,840,484 of record CM046858.1, read on the forward strand.
GATGAGTTTAAGAAGAAGAAAGCGGAAGCTCAGCGAGTCCTCCGTCTAGCGGAAAGGGAATACTGGCAGGCTTTTTGCAAAATACTTGACAGGTATATGCCGGAGTCAAAAATTTGGGCTTGTATAAAACGCTTAAATGGAGTATCAACAAAGGAATCTAAAAATATGTCTATATTGGTTGAAAACGGACAGGACATTATATCAACCCAAGAGAAAACAGAAGCCCTGGGTAAATTTTTCCAATCTTTGGGACTGAGAAATAAAGAAGCAACCCTTAAAACAATCCTGACAAGAACGGAAAATTGTCCTTTCTTAAGAGACCATGTGATTAACGAAAATTTTTCGATGTATGAACTCGAAAAGGCTGTTAAAACCTCCAAACGCACCACGGTGCCAGGAAAGGACAATATTCCATATATTGTCTATGGAAATATGCCCGAGAGAGCTAAAAACACTATGTTACAAATTATTAATGAAATATGGGAAACGGGAAATATTCCACGTCCTCTAAAACATTCCATATTGGTTCCAATTCTTAAAACTGGTAAGGATTCTAAAAATTTAACTTCTTACAGACCGATATCTCTCCTGTCATGTTTTGCAAAAATTATTGAGCGTATGATCAATGACAGATTACAATGGTACATAGAAAAGAATAATTTATTGCCTAATTTCTTGAGTGGGTTTAGAAAAGGGCGTAGTTCCACTGACAATATTGTTCTCCTGGAGAATGACATTCAAAAGAGTATTAATTGTTGTGAGCATACGTTGGTAGTGTTTTTGGATGTTGAAAAGGCCTATGATAGCCTGTGGGTCGAATGAATTTTATTTAAACTATTTCATTGTGGTATACAAGGAAGGATGTACAATTATTTACGTGAATACCTAACAGAACGTACTTTTCAAGTAAGAATCTTAGATACAGAATCAAGCACATACAAAATGCATAACGGTTTACCTCAAGGTAGTGTTTTGAGCCCCCTCCTCTATAATGTGATGATGAGGGACATTCCAACAGACCCAGACGTAACAATATCTATGTATGCAGACGACTGTGCAGTATGGACGTCTGGTAAACATGTTGATATAATTGGACTGAAAATCCAATCTTATTTGGATAGATTATCCTCTTGGTTTAAAGACTGGGGTTTTAAACTCTCAAATGAGAAAACTGTACCTGTATTATTCACGAAAAGTTCAAACATTCCTCAACCAGTATTGAACTTGGAAGGGAATGTTTTAACATATAAACCGTATCACCGTTTTTTAGGAATTTTATTTGATAGCAAATTGACATGGCACTCTCATATAGAAAATGTAGCTACAAGATGTAAACGAAAACTAAACATATTACGTAGTTTGACAGGAACAAAATGGGGAAGTTCATCAAAATCCCTTCTAATTGTTTATCGAGCACTTATTAGATCTCTTCTGGACTACGGTTGCCAAGCATATGATAGTGCAGCTGAAACTACCAAAAAGATCTTAGATTCTGTGCAATATCAAGCTCTTAGGATATGTGCGGGGTGTCTCCCGTTAACCTCTTTGAGTTCTTTACAGGTTGAAATGGGGGAACTACCTCTAGACCTAAGAAGACAATTGTTATCTAGCAAGTACAGACAAAGTATTGAGAGAAATATTTAATCACCCACTGGTAAGTCATATAGAACCATGCTGGCAATTTGAATACCTAAAAGGCAAATGTGTTTGTAAACCTTTTGGATACAGGTTACAGAGTAAGATGGGACAAGAAATTATCGAAAAACTTAGTCCTTCCGTTTTCCCCCCATGGTTATTCTGTCCACCAATCATATCTACTGAATTAAACTTACAATTAAAGAAAACAGACCATCCCATGCAATTACAACAACAGAGCCTTGAATTAATACACACCAAATGGATAAGTCAATTGCACATATACACTGACGGATCCAAATCACCTGATAAAGGAGTAAGTTCATCTGCCTTTTATGTACCATACTTTTCAATACATCGAGGGAAGAGATTGACTAATTTCACTTCGTCTTACAGGGCTGAATTGATTGCTATTCTTCTAGCCCTCGAATGGGTAGAAAATATGGACATTTACACGGGTGTTGTTATATTTAGTGATTCACTTAGTGCTCTTTTATCCATACAAAACCAAACTAATGAACCAACTATTAATGAAATTCTAACGATTAGTACGAGGCTTAAGTACAAAGGAATAGATATATATATTTGGAATGGATCCCAGGACACTGCGGAATCATGGGCAACGAAATAGTAGACTCGTGCGCAAAAGCTGCTCTATCCAAAAATATTGAAATATATAACAAAATAACACTTTCAGAAATAAAACAACTTATAGTTCAGAGTTCCAAAGTACTCTGGCAAGAAAGATGGAATCAATCAAATTCCAGTTTAAAAGAGCTGCAGTCATCAATTACATCCACTTACACTTGTAACCTAGGTAGACAACAATAAATTATACTCCATCGTCTTCGAGTTGGAGTGATAGGTCTCAACCATGATCTATTAAGACTAGGTATTCATCCAACTGGTTTCTGTGACAGATGTCAACAGGTTGAAACTGTCGGCCATTACCTTATAGATTGCCCAAAATATATTATCGAGAGAGCGATGCTCCTGTCTGAACTGAATGAAACCAATGAAAGAAAAATAATTGAGTATTTGAAAAGTAGTGATCCCCAAATACAAAGGGCTATTACACGTTTCGTTCTGCGAACGAAGCGTTTTTCGGGGAAGGTAGGCTTTAACCCTCCTTTCTCAGTAAAGAAGAACTAGGCACTACATGAACATGGCAGGCAGGGAGGCGGACGGGGTATGCGGCTTCTCACTGTGCTTCCTGTATTTTCTCTGGTGGACGGGGGAGCGTCCCTTCGTTGCTGTAATGTGAATATAATTTTTTATGTGGAACAGGAGCCACATGCATTTTCACCTGTTCTGCTTATTTTGCATAATGACGGTGAGGGCGTGTTCTTTTGTCTGCCGGAGCGGTTGTGGGGTGCGGTGGGGGGCTGTGTATTTTGTCCGCTCTCTTTTGTTGTCGTGTTCGTAGTGAGGGATACTAGTATTTTGTATTTTATGTAGGTCTGAGTTTCAATGCTAAATGTATTTTCTTCCTTTGTGTATATTATAAAAGTTATGTCTTAATGTATAAATGATGCACGCACACAATTATGTGCATTTAGAAGCTCCATTTTCTACTAACTTAGCCCACAAGTGTTTTCATCTCATTAATTGATAATTATCCAAAATACATGTTCAACCCATCAGTAAGCACAACAGCGCCCCTATGTCTATGCATGAGTTACCTAGGCATGTCCGAAAAAACGGCGCAAAGTACCGCTCCGTATCGGTAAGATTGCATCTATGAAAGGGCTAGGCAAGCGCTCGTTGGAACTGAGCTGAAGCATGTCGTGTTTTGTTATTTTCTTATTAAGCTTTAAATACAGATTAAATACAGTATTAAATGTTTACTTGATTCTAAATGTAAATTAAAAGAGAGAAGGAGTCAGAAATACTGAATTTGAATTACATATATAACGTCATTGGCAACAATAGTCAAATTTGACTGATTGCCGATACCATACAACGAAAGAAGAAGAAGAAGAAGCTAGCTCTGTATCTCAGCTCCCACGAAAAACTGAGTGAAGATCGGTTGAGATTGTGGTTAAGTTATTCTCTAATTCATAATTTACGAACTATTTACTCTCATTTTGGAGCAGTGATGACATAAAAATAGGTGAGAGAACTTAGCGTGGTGTTCTTTAACTGTTAGTTTTTGTCAAAACTCTCATAACAGACCAGGTATCATCGACGCTGCATTAATAAATATTCGTACCTGGCTAGTCCCACTCTAGTCTAGACCAAAAGCTTCAGTCTCTCTGTATCGTCGGTTGTTCCGCTGAGACTTCGTCTGGCTCCACTAGACCTCCCTAAGGTTGAGAAATGTCAGAAATATTAAAGATTTCCCCATAACAGACGGTTATTTCTGTCTAGTCCCACTCTAACTTTTGTTAGGCCTAGGCCTAGACCGAAATTTTCTGTCTCCAGTACGTTAGCCTCTTATCTGGGTAGGGTCGGCTACTACTTGGAGACAGAAGCCGTCATATCACTTTGCTGTGCAAAATTTGTCTAGGCCTATGCCTTATATGGCGTTGTGCCTGCTGGAACAGTAGGAAAAAATCATTTTTCCTCTGTATTTTTTTTAAAATAATCATAAGGCCTAACTGTTAGGCTCTAATTCATATACTTAATCTGTTCAACATACCAATTTTACCAAATGATCCATTTAATGCTCCTTTTTCATGTAATTCAGGGTCCAAGGTCTTCTCCGTTCGAAAATCCTGCAGCCGTATTCAAACCGTTACCCGAGCTTCTAGTCTCGTACAAGGCAAAATAATTATGAAGGAAAAAATACGATAAATTCATTACGAACTCGTGCACATTGATTTCAAAACGGTTATTTCTTTAACACTAAACAAACATATTTAATGTTAAAGAAATAACTGTTTTGAAATCAATGTGCACGAGTTCGTAATGAATTTATCGTATTTTTTCCTTCATAATCATTTTGCCTTGTACGAGACTAGAACGGCACAACGCCATAGACAAATTTTGCACAGCAAAGTGATATGACGGCTTCTGTCTCCAAGTAGTAGCCGACCCTACCCAAATAAGAGGCTAACGTACTGGAGACAGAAAATTTCGGTCTAGTCCCACTCATACGGTAGGCACTTTTACAGCTGTCTCGTAGTGAGGCCGTAATTTGAATATTAGGGGCGGGGCGCTCTCAATATCGTCGAGTGTTTTATGAATATTTATGAGTTCCTGACTACCGTATACCGCATGTGCATGTTGTTTGCCGATAGATGTAGTGTATACTGTAGTGTTCAAACATTGATTTGGGTATTAGGCCTATCAGATGTTAAGAATAAGAGTAATATATAAAGACCCCGGCAAGAATTCCTTATGTCCCAGCCACCTTATTTTTTGGTTTTATCAATCTTAATTAATGTTACGGCGAGAGAAACTCACGAGTCGCCACACCTCTCTAACAGGTCGCCCGTCTCTGCTCTCACCCACATCAGCAAGCAATGGTCATATTGACCATTAGAATCATATACATGTGTGTATACTGGGTATTGGGGATACAGATGTAATTTTGTTTGAAATTGATGTTTTTGTGGGCAAACTGATACTTAAGTATCATTCTTTAGATTTTAAGTTATCAGTTCGTTAAGATACAAAATGTAGAAAGTTATAAAAACTTACATTTACAGCCCTCTTTTTGGTACTTGTTACCCACATCTCCATACGGAACACGACTGCTCTCAATAATGTTGCGCACTAGTGAGGCCGCTCTACATGGTTACGCACCGTAGATACGTACGCAGAATGTTACGCACACAAGCTATTCTACGAAGACCTGGAAAGGCCAAACTGACGACGTAAAAAAATAAAAAATATTACGTACGTACGTAGTAATTATTACGTACGTACGTAATATTTTTTCTTTTTTTACGTCGTCAATTTGGCCCTTTCAGGTCTTCGTAGGAGATCGACGAACCCATCACGCCGGTACTACTACGAGCGCTGAGGGCTCCCTTCATCATAATCGTGAAAAATACAAACTGGATGCTGACGGGACAGTCTCGATAGCAGTTATCGACAAAAAGGACCCAAAATTTCAGGAAACCCTCTTCAAAGGTCACAAAACAACCTGGTAAGTTTTAATCATCTATTATTCAATATAATTCTTTGGATGTAAGTAAACTGTAATATATTATATTCAATTAAATATAGCCAAAAATGCACAGTGATGCAGTTTAGGTATGGGATGTGTGTTGGCTGCGTTACTACACAGTCGGCAATGGCGTGTACCTATGAGTGCTCTCACCCGAATATACAGACATAGTACATAAAAAGATGCATTTCGAACGTTGATTTGGGTATTATCAGATGTTAAGAGTAATATATAAAGACCCCCCCCCCCCCACCAAAAAAAAAAATGATTGGTTTTATCAATCTTAATGTTACGGCGAGAGAAACTCACTTACGAGTCGCCACACCTCACTAACAGGTCGCCCCTCTCTGCTCTCACCCGAATATACAGGCATAGTACATAAAAAGATGCATTTCGAACGTTGATTTGGGTATTATCAGATGTTAAGAGTAATATATAAAGCCCCCCCCCCCCCCACACACACAAAAAATGATTGGTTTTATCAATCTTAATGTTACGGCGAGAGAAACTCACTTACGAGTCGCCACACCTCACTAACAGGTCGCCCCTCTCTGCTCTCACCCGAATATACAGGCATGGTACATAAAAAGATGCATTTCGAACGTTGATTTGGGTATTATCAGATGTTAAGAGTAATATATAAAGACCCCCCCCCCCCCCCCCCCAAAAAAAAAATGATTGGTTTTATCAATCTTAATGTTACGGCGAGAGAAACTCACGAGTCGCCACACCTCACTAACAGGTCGCCCCTCTCTGCTCTCACCCGAATATACAGGCATAGTACATAAAAAGATGCATTTCGAACGTTGATTTGGGTATTATCAGATGTTAAGAGTAATATATAAAGCCCCCCCCCCCCACACACACACAAAAAATGATTGGTTTTATCAATCTTAATGTTACGGCGAGAGAAACTCACTTACGAGTCGCCACACCTCACTAACAGGTCGCCCCTCTCTGCTCTCACCCGAATATACAGGCATGGTACATAAAAAGATGCATTTCGAACGTTGATTTGGGTATTATCAGATGTTAAGAGTAATATATAAAGACCCCCCCCCCCCCACACGCAAAAAATGATTGGTTTTATCAATCTCAATGTTACGGCGAGAGAAACTCACTTACGAGTCGCCACACCTCAATAACAGGTCGCCCCTCTCTGCTCTCACCCGAATATACAGGCATAGTACATAAAAAGATGCATTTCGAACGTTGATTTGGGTATTATCAGATGTTAAGAGTAATATATAAAGACCCCCCCCCCCCCCACACACACACAAAAAATGATTGGTTTTATCAATCTTAATGTTACGGCGAGAGAAACTCACTTACGAGTCGCCACACCTCAATAACAGGTCGCCCCTCTCTGCTTTCACCCGAAAATACAGGCACAGTACATAAAAAGATGCATTTTGAACATTGATTTACAGGGTTGGAAAAAAGTTTGGAATATTTTTATTCCAAGAATTATTTCTTGTCTTAAACATATCCCTCGTCATTTTAAGTTCTTCTTTGAGGTTAAAATAAAAGATATGTGTCCCTTTTTAACTTTAAAAGCACAACAGTAAAAATCAGGCTTATCACACAGTGCAGAGGTCCACTTGGAATTCGGAAGCGTATATTTGCTGTTTTTGCAAATGTCTAACGAAAAAGTTAAATAATCAGATACAGTTTAATTGCTATAACGAAGTCCTCAAAATGACTGCAAACTGCACATAGCTTTTTCAAAATTCCACGTGAAGTACAGAAATGTAACAAGATGTTCAAACACAAATAGAGCAAATCTGACAACATGTGGTTCATTGGTCAGCCATTGTAACATGTTTAACAATATTACGTAATCTTTGGTACAAGATGGAACAGTAGACTTCATTCAACACAGTTAATCCGATTTGGATGAATTATTCATCACAATATAGTAGAAACTAGCATTTAAAATCAGACATACTCATCGCCCAAAAAATATTCCAAACTTTTTTCCAACCCTGTATGTGCTATATGCCTGTATATTCGGGTGAGAGCAGAGACGGGCGACCTGTTAGTGAGGTGTGGCGACTCGTAAGTGAGTTTCTCTCGCCGTAACATTAAGATTAATAAAACCAATCATTTTTTTTTTTTTGGTGGGGGGGGGGGGGGGGAGGGAGTCTGTACATATTACTCTTAACATCTGATAATACCCAAATCAACGTTCGAAATGCATCTTTTTATGTGCTATGCCTGTATATTCGGGTGAGAGCAGAGACGGGCGACCTGTTAGTGAGGTGTGGCGACTCGTAAGTGAGTTTCTCTCGCCGTAACATTAAGATTAATAAAACCAATCATTTTTTTTTTTTGGTGGGGGGGGGGGGGAGGGAGTCTGTACATATTACTCTTAACATCTGATAATACCCAAATCAACGTTCGAAATGCATCTTTTTATGTACCATGCCTGTATATTCGGGTGAGAGCAGAGAGGGGCGACCTGTTAGTGAGGTGTGGCAACTCGTGAGTTTCTCTCGTAACATTAATATTAATAAAACCAATCATTTTTTTTTGTGGGAGGGGGGAGGGGGTCTTTATATATTACTCTTATTAACATCTGATAATACCCAAATCAATGTTCGAAATGTATCTTTTTATGTACTGTGCCTGTATTTTCGGGTGAGAGCAGAGAGGGGCGACCTGTTAGTGAGGTGTGGCGACTCGTAAGTGAGTTTCTCTCGCCGTAACATTAAGATTGATAAAACCAATCATTTTTTGTGGGGGGGGGGGTCTTTATATATTACTCTTAACATCTGATAATACCCAAATCAATGTTTGAACACTACAGTACACTACATCTATCGGCAAACAACATGCACATGCGGCATAGGGAACTCATAAATATTCATAAAACACTCGACGATATTGAGAGCGCCCCGCCCCTAATGAATATTCAAATATACGGCCTCACTACGAGACAGCTGTAAAAGTGCCTACCCACTCATACTCATAGTGCTGATAAATTCAAAAGCTATTGAAGCCTAGGCTATAGAGTACCGAAGTGTGACGTCATCAAATTTTGATTTTTGTATTTCAGTATTTTTGTCTTGTCTTTCCGTTGACGCCCACAATCAATGAGTTGATTATTATGGCATTTCTGGTGTAGATCTAGACCTGTGGGATTGGGACAGGTCACTCATAGCTACATTCCTATACTTCGTGTGTATAATGTAGGCAGTCATACACCTCAACTTTTTAAAACACCACTGCACAAAAGACACCAACATTCACTCAAAATCGGCATTTAATTTACAAAAACCGACCCCAAAATATTCAAGAAATACAATAAATTCAACTCACCGATGTTGGAAAATATATTTCCAAAAATGAAATCCGTAATTTACTGTCGATTCTCGCGAAACGAGCTATCGGAGTCATTGTGTACATTTCCTTGTCGCCGCGGGCGCTGACATCTCCCCAAAAGAGTTTTGTCCTTAAAAATTCGGTCCCTATATGGCGTACACGGAAAAGCCCCGATTTTATGTGTGCGCGATCGTAAAGATCGATGTGCGCTTGCGATCCCGAGTTTTTCGTGGACAAAAATTTTATTGGCCGATTTTAGTGTAAGACATCGGCAGTATGTAAACAACACGCGATCGCGAAATAAATCGGCGGGGATTTCTCCGGTTTTGCACAAGATTTTGACTTTGGATTTTGCTGAAAATATCAAAATTTCTTCCTAACGGCCATTTGAGGTAGGAGTGAGATTTTTAAGGGCTGAATTTGAAAGCAAGTATTTAAAATATTTATCTTATTTCTCTCCCTATACCTTTACTACACGCGACAGAGAATACCAACTATTTTTGTATTTTGTATTCGTAGTGGTCAATATGACCACTATTCGTGGTGTGGGACAGGTGTACCACTACACCGGGGTTACCCCCTACTCTTATTTGAATAGTACAGTGGGTTCTTAACGTGCAAAGGTGGTGACTTTCCTCTACACGGGACCTCCAGTTAACGTCCTATCCGAGGGACGGAGTGTTTTCCACTGTAACATAGCCTATCTCTATGAAACAAGGGAGGGGCACGTTAACACACAATGCAGGCTTCAGTCATCCGCCCGGGGTGCATGGATTCGAACCCACGATCTTTGGTTCGACAGGCAGACACGTTACCGACTGAGCCAACTCGCCTCCATATTTTTATGACCATATTTAGGTAGAGCATGATGGAAAACGTTCACACATCAAATTTGACATGAATCAGTTCATGGTGGCCCAAGGTCATGGCTATGATATATGAATATATCTAATTTAGCCTAGGCTACCAATTTATTTAGTAATTAGGCCTAAGATACTTAAATTAGCCCCATGATTTGCGCATTGAACTTTGAAGTCACTGTTAAATTGCCTGGTTCTAAACTGTTTTAGTGTTTATTAAGAACCAGGGGGTCGTTTCATCAAACCGTCATAACGACAAGATCAGCGACATCTCGACACTGTCGCTCAACTTGCATGACTTGTCCGCTAAAGTCTTAGGCTAAGTGTTTCACAAAGCCGTCTTTGCCAAGACCAGCGACAACTTCGCCGACAAGTGACTTGTCGGTACTCCAGACCTGTCATATCTTTCTTGACTTTATAGAACGCCATCACAAGCCAGCTTTCAGTCAGTCTATGGGCTGCGAAAAAATAACAAATGTAAATTAAGAGAGCATTTATTTCCTGATCTCCAAGCACTATTCTTTATCGTTCCTTTACTAGATAGTATTACTAATGTCCGTATTATAATATTGTACAGACGAACAATATGTTCTTATGGCTTCTTGACCCCCCAACAAGTAAATGAGATTAATATTAAAAATACCCACATCCGTCTACCATAGAGTCAGCATCGAAAACGGAACAGTCTGTATATACAGACCCATGTGAACGACGACAATTTATCATGTACAACTGTATGTATTTTCGCTATTTTTTTCCGTTTGCACGCAATGCTTTGATATGAATGATATTATATGTACCTTTTAATGAATAAATATGTAAAATTAGGCCATTAAGATACATGTATCTTAATTTAATCATTTTCTCTGAAATAAACACGAATTGGGTCTTCTTTCCGTAATTAGTCAATTACGGTATCCTCTTACCTACAAATCTAGATTCGTACATCGCAAAAGCCTCCTCGAGTTTTCTCAATTTTATAAATTCTAAGATGCTATAAGAAACACATCTTTTCATGTAAACGGGATGTTTGTATCACAAGCATTCATCTTCACTGCCATTTTTTACATTTTGGAATAGTTTGGGGGAAAATGAGCCTCAAAATCTGTTTGGGTAATTGACGATAATTCCAATGGACTGTGATATAGACTATGTTTTTTCGCCGATGAGTATCGATATCATTGAGTTGTCGTTTATCATGTCTTCGTGAAACAGTTTTTCAGGTCCATGACATTTCCGTAGATCGCTGACAACAGTTATGACTGTCATGGAGTTGATTTGATGAAACGACCCCCAGGCCAATTTACACTGACTTTCTTCCTAACGGCCATTTGATGTAGGAGTGAGATTTTTAAGGGCTGAATTTGAAAGCAAGGTATTTAAAATATTTATCTTATTCCCCCCCCCCCCATACCTTTAGTACATGCGACAGAAAATACCAACTATTTTACAGTAATATAGCCATGAGTGCCTAGTCCTAGCCCCGGGACGCTGCGGGACGAAGTGGCAACGTCCTGAGTGAAACAACTACTACTAGTACTAGTACTAAACTACTATGGAGTATGGTACTACTATTCCGTGGGCATGGTGGGTCTCACAATTTACATGGGCAAATGACCGGTAAGCACTATATAGGCACCAATCCTGCAGCTGAGCTCATGAATATTCATATCGCGTCAAATTGCTCATAATACGGTTTATTCCGTGAAAACTAGTCGGCATGAATATTCATGAAAACGAATTGTAGCGATATGATAAAACGAGCAAGGGCATCTAGCAGCTGTTCTGTGTGGCGCAATCGGATAATCCAGTCCTCTCTGTCTTGGTGAAAGGACCACGAGTTCGAACCTCGGCAGAGGTTTATATTACGAAATTTTCTTTTGCTGATTTAAAAATAAGGTGACTGAGTAAGAACATACAAGAAATTTGTAGACTTATGTAGTATCTTTCAAAGTCTTCAAAAAGGGGTTTCTGATATGAATATTCATGAGCTCAGCTGCAGGATTGGTGCCTATATAGTGCTTACCCAAATGACCATGTATAGTTCTATCGTAGGTACATATTTTTTAAATTAAGGCAGTGTATAGCCACACGCGTGTGGTTGTATCCGAACCACGTATGGCTGGATACAGCCACACGCCGGCATTAACACGTATTGTATGGTCAGATAGGGGGTCCTAAAGCTACGCGGGTCCTAAAGCTATGCACCACTTTTAATACGCGTTGTCTATGGGAGAATATGCGCTCCACATACAAAACAAAGTGCGTAGCTTTAGGTCCCCCCATCATATATCAGTTATCACCACATATATCAATTATCACTGTCATCACAATCAAAATAACCTCATTTTTCCATTTAATTTTTACATTCTATGCCACTTTAATTTCCTTGAATCGTTTCAATTTCATTCTCGTAAATAATGAGCATGTATTATGTACTGTGCACAGACTGACCATGCTGACAGAGCCGTCGCGAAAGCAAGCCAGAATGGACATGACATAATTACTCATAAGTAGAAAAAGTGTGAAAATTTGCTGTTAAACAGACGACCTTTGTAACAAGACTAGAAAATCCAGGAGAGAAGATGGTGAGAAAGAAATTGAAAGATTCAAGGAAATTAAAGTGGCGTAGAATGTAAGAATTTAATGAAAAAATGAGGTTATTTTGATTGTGATGACGGTGATCAGTGATATACATGTACAATACGTGGTGATATACCATCCGTGTTAATGCCGGCGTGTGGCTGTATCCAGCCATACGTGGTTCGGATACAACCACACGCGTGTGGCTGGATGGTAAAGCCACACCCGTGTGGCTGTATACACTGCCTTTCCGGACAACCTGACCACCGGACAGCCCGACCCAAGACAACTCGACCTGGTCGAGTTGTCCAGGGTGGGCTGCGTTTGCGGACAACTCGACCTACTTTTTTTCTTCTAACAAATTTCATTAGGGTTAGAGTTAGGGTTAGGGTATCATATCAATATCATATCAACATACTTGATGCAGAAAATGTCTTTTGTAGCCATGCTGTGAAACTCTGTTCATGAAATTTGTTAGAAGAAAAAAAAGTAGGTCGAGTTGTCCGAAAACGAGTTGTCCACGGTATTGGGTCGAGTTGTCTTGGGTCGAGCTGTCCGGTGGTCGGGTTGTCCCGGATTCCAAATTAAAGTATCATATGCAATGCCACTTACCTAAATAGACCGGCGATCCTGGGTTTTAGTGGTCTAAACTTATTTTAGGTTGCTAACTTCAGCTCGTCTATGCCCTTACCCTAACCCTAACCCTAACCCTAACCCTAGTTAGCAACCTAAAATAATTTAGACCGCTAAAACCTAGGATTGCCAATAGACCTTCCGCAGATCAGCTTTTCATCAGAAATGTCGATTAAAAAATTCAAATGTCACTTTTTCTTCACTCAATTGTAATCCTCCTTCTCGTCTCTCGCGAGCGAGAATTCGAATGTACGTAAAAACATACTGACGCGCATGCGTATTGCAAACTATACACCGGCCTACGAAAGTTTTTAGTACAGGAGCCGGGAAATTAATAGGCCTTTTTTATATCATCCTCATCGAAAAGAAAGACGACAGTTATCCGGAAAGTAAGCACCTAAAGTAGCCTTAACCCTAAAAAGACTGGGGTATTTTGGAGGCTGGAAAAACGGGGGGGGGGGGGGGGGGGGGGGGGGGGGGGGGGGGCCTAAAGGGGCCCCCCCTAAGATCTCGGCTGTTGATTGTCCGATTGCAACCAAATTTGGTATACACATAGTTCATTATGTTTTCTACATGAATGCATAGTCAAATTAATCTTATTATTCTTATTTTTGAAAATATGAAAATATAGTTTGAAAACAGTATCTGTAATATTCATTCCAGTCCCCATTGACTTTACACACAAACGAATGCAAAATATCGAATTTTTCTTGACATGCCTTGTGAAAACATGACGTAACTCTGTTATCGTATTCAAATTTGGTATCAAAAGTTGCGCAAAACTCTAAAGAAAAAAGTCATGAAACAGCAACGCGAAATCTTTAAGCGTTACAAAATAATCAGTTTATGTCGAGGGGGGGCCTTTTAGGCCCCCCTCGCCAGTCTTTTTAGGGTTAAATGAAGTGTCATATTTGTCATATTATGTAATATAATGTATATAATGTCATATTTCATGGTATAGTTTTGGCATACGAGCTTGGATTTAAGAGGCACCCAACCTCTCGAAGGACTGCTGATCGCAGTAAAGTCGTACCGTACCGTATGTAACGTGTGGAGGCTCGAGGGCCCCCTGAGCTTATTAAAAAGCGCCTACGCCTACTGGCCACGGGCGCGGGCAAGGCCGTGGAGACATGTTCTGTCGGCGCTTTGCTAGTAATAATATTAAACTAAAAGTAAAAAAGGTCGATCCAGCTAGGTTAAATCCAACCTGTGTAATATAAGTTGATTTTCGTGAAAGCAGAAAAATAAAAACGTGATGGTGAAAGTTTGATAGAAATAGTAGACTTCACTGTCATGATTGTTACTATAGTAGTATGGCAAGGGGTCCGAAAGCTACGCGGGTCCTAAAGCTACGCACCACTTTTAATATGCGTTGTCTATGGGAGAAGTGCGTAGCTTTAGGTCCCCCCATCATACTAAATCAGAGGCGGCGGAAGGTTGGGCTCGGACGATGAAAGTGGGGGTGCACCATTTGTTTGGCGGACAAAAGGTGCCCCTCCACTTCCATTGTCCGAACCAGACGTTCCGCCGCCTCTGTACTAATACTAACTGTTAGACTTAACATGCTTAACTTGGTTAGAAGTTAGTCAGAGTTCTATCATGTCTATTTGCCAATTTTAAGGATTTTAAAGCTTATTCTCCTTTTCAAAATTTCTTGCATCGAACACAATATGGTCAGATGGTCAGTTAACAAAAACGAACAGTGTGTGCAGAAATTTTTGCTCTTTCTACTCCTGCATCTGGTATATTTTTTCAGGCTTTGAATCAAAAGTTTGAGCCCATTCAGCCAAAACCACAAAATGTAGTCAATTGTCTCCAAATGGTTGTGTGCTTACGAAAGAGGACGGTAGATGGACGTGACAGAGTTTAATCGACCATAACGGAGCTAGGCCACAAGTCCTGTCTTTGTTTGTAGACCATTTTGATTTCTGAGGACGGCGACGCAAAGTCAATATGTCTCCTGTCTTTGACTTCGATTCCTTATGTTACCCTTTATTTTTATCCTCCTATCATCCTCTCTTTCTATCTTTCCTTATGTTATTGTTTGTTATCCTATCATTTCGGCCATTCCAGTAATTACGGACGTTACACTTCAGAGGTCAGAGTTGGTATTCAAACTTGCCTGTACTGAACCATGATTATTTTCAAGGTTCTGACATGGATATGATGATAGTACAGGTGAACACCATTAATGACACAATAACAGCAAATTTCATATTCTTATCAAATTTTAGTATTAAGAGGATAAAAATCTGTTACGGACATTACAGTAAAAAGACAGGTTTCTTTTTTTATTATCCCAAATCCCTGTGAATTTATTTTCTCAGTAGATAGGATTTGATGTATTATTGAAAGGTATACTGCTAAGCTCTAATATGATGTATCAATCATAATCTAAAATTTTTCATTGCCTTAGGAATTCAGCAGGATGTACTGTTACGGACGTTACACTCTCTGAATTAAATGTCATTTTACCGTTAAAAAAAATTGATCATAGTTTGAAGAACATGTAGTCCTTTATCTAATTCCATCCCATTTATAATATCCAATGGGAAAATATGGAAAGGATACATTATTTTTCTAAAGAAGTTCCTGAAATTTCCATTCATTCTAATTGTAACTTGGGGGAGATGGAGCTAACAAGAATTTCTATATATGGGACAGTATTAAAAGAATATTGTGGAAAAAACACACTTTTTAGCTTATTCTGATGAGATGATGATGGAAGTAAGTACATGTAATGTAATAAACAGCATGAAAAACACATTTTCATTTAGAAATGTTAATTTGCAATTGGGAACCTCTAAATACTTAAGATTTTCTTGACATTATTGGGTCTTGCCAACATGTGTCTGGGTTGAAGGTCTACTAACAGATTATGTAATCATCTAATAGTTAAAACTTAAAAATATCATGTCAGAATACTTTGGGGGCTGACAGTACTGTAATATATTTTTTATTAATCAAGATCACCTTGACTACTGTTACATAGAGTTAGGCAATTCTTCATTACCTAACCTAACTATGTAATATAGTTTCCATTTAATCCATCTTTAATATCCACCTGGCATCAATAGGAGCCTTTATGTCTGGACCACCAAGGATTTCCCAAGGATGGCTTCCCCCCTAACAGTTAACATCAAAGTGTCCGCTCCCAATGTGGTCAGAAGTTTATCACCCCTTGTCATATCCCCTTCCTGCCACAAATCTAAACAAACCCCCCAAATCAGTTATTGACTTTCGTTCATTCATTCATCTCCTATCCCTGTACTTCAGGGCCCCAAAATGAGTAAGACCCATTAACCACGCCCCCACGTTTCCATGCCTACATTGAACCGACCAATTATATTGTGTATTGACCATGTGCTTTTTAGGATGAGATTCCCCCAGATTTTTGAGATATAGTTTCTGCAAGTGAAATCGGGGGACTTCGACTCCAGCCTTCAGCAGATGAGGAGCACTTTCATCTGCTCTGTAAATATGTTGTAACTTTATCTGTCTGAACTAATTTGTATCCTGTAACTTTTATTTGCTATCTGAGTTTTTGGAACTCAGAAATAAACAGACTTCAACTGCACCTATTTGGACTCAACAGCCTTTTCATTTTAATGAAATCAGTATAACTAGTTAACTCTCAGTTTGTACCTCTCACCACGAATAATGACAATCTAAAACGATCCCAAATGAGCGCCCAGCGCTCATACACAACATGGTGGAGAACCTTGGGTATTTTTTTCATCATCATTGAGTTACATCTGCATCTTGGATAATATATCCGCGACGATTTTGCACGCGGCCTGGAGTGGAGGACCTTATGTGGCCTTTATTATTATCGACCGATATTGACATTGATGGCTGGACGAATTTATAATTTTGGTGTAACATTACATTGTGGTGAGCAGCATCGAGAGAAGTCGAATTCATTTTGAACTACATGATGTACGTGTAGTATTAGTACATCCCGATTGCCGCACACCCCTATCTACGATGACGCCTTGCTGCTGATGACGACATGGACATGGGACTACATGCATGAGTAGCCGTGACAGACACTGGAGACTACCACCTCAGAGTGCCGAGACGGAGACGATAACACCACGACTACCGATACGGCCCCTGGACGACAACGCCGATGACGACGACGACGAGGACGAGTGACAACGCCGGAACAACATGTGACTTGATCTACGGAATAATATAGACGCTGAACCTGAACCTAAATCTTTGAACACTGCAACGACGACGCACTGAACTGGATATTGGACAACTCACTGCACTGAATGATTACTACCACAGCTTGAACACTTGTGAACATAATTCGTTTTAATTTTTAGCTTTTGATCATTTTGTGATTTGGGCTTTACATTGCCCCGTTTTTGGATTGCCCCATCCGCCCATCCGTGACCCCCTTGGTTGGTTGGTAAGTGAAACTTTACATATTGTTTCCAGATGGGAGTGTGAGGAAAAAGTGTGTGAATAAGTGGAATTTGGGTCTATATATTTTTTTTGCAGAACATACTTTTCACATTCCACTCCGTTGTCTATTTTGTATGTTTTTGACTTGACATTACATACTTCTATATTGGTTCAAACTCTATACCTTTGCACTATTTTTTGTCCAAGCCCTTTAATTTGTCAGATATTTTTATACTTCTCACACTATATAACTTGTTTCGATCACACCCTTTTTGAACTACTTGCTTGCTTGACTCAATACCACAATGACCACTACACTCAGACAAACCGACTTTTTGCCCGCCCGCTTCTCGGGAGACAAACTTGACAGGGACGATGCAACAGCTCACATGCTCACGTTTCTGGACTACCTTGACGCACATGACATTGACGTTACGGAAACCACTGAGCTCAACCAAATACTGAAGAAATTCAAGCGGACCCTCCAAAGTCAAGCACGACTTTGGATTGACGGACAAACCTTTCGGACATTCAACGACCTGCGTGACGCGTTCATACGACGATTTAGCCCAGCTAAATCGTCTTACGGACACATACGGGAGTTTAACTCCATGACCATGACAGACGGGGAGAGTGCTGACGCATTTCTCCAACGGCTTCGACAGGCCGCTTCCCGCATCGACTACGGCGACAAACAGATTCGCGACAAATTCTTAGACTCCCTCCCCCATGACTGCCAATCGGCCATATTAATGACAGCCACGGACGAAACGACCACGGACGAGTTTGCCTCTAAAGCACAACTCTTCTTTGACTTGAACAAGACTAGTACAACACCTAAAGAGGTGACTTTTGTGACGCAAGACGCACTGAACAGACTTAGTGAGGAGATATCATCACTAAAACTGACAGACAAACGCGACAGACAAAACACACACAGTCGAGGACGGAGTCAGGAACGACGACCACACACTCCTCGATTTGACCGTAGTGCTACTCGCAGTAGTAGCCGTGACGGACGTGCCAACCAGTCATACTACACGACAGACAGACGCGGTAGGAGCCCCTATCGTTATAACGACCGACAGGATCGACAACGACAACGATCACGACCACGAGCCATCATATGCGACTACTGTCGTATCCCCGGACATGTGTGGCGCGACTGCCGCAAAAGACACAGAGACATGAGACGCCCGCCACCACCCTCCCACCCACCACCCTCCCACCAACCACCCTACTATGACTACGGCCAAGAATATAGGAATAGACAGAACTACTACCAATCCCCACCCCCCACCACCCCACCTTGACCAACAGCAGCAACAACAACAATTACATGCCGGACAATACTACACCGGACCACAAACTCAGGGTTTTCAGTGAGGGAGAGAAATTTCGGCGCTCAGAAATTCTCCTCCCATACTACCATGCCCGACAGTGACTTTGAATCGACATACTTGGGGACGGACGATGTTGACATACAATTATCTGACAGAAACTTTGTGAAGGGACGACTTGACACTGGTAAGAACATTTTTATCTTGTTTGATAGTGGCGCGACTAAGACTCTACTTTCTGATAGGTATGTGAAATCGACTCCGCATCTCTCCAACCTGAAAAGACAAAAAGTAGCCCCTACACGGTTTAAATTAGGGAACGGGCAGTTCCTTCAATCACGGTCTGCAATAACATTTCGGGTCACTATTCAGGGACACAAATTTGAGATTTCTGCCCTCATTGTGGAGAATCTTGTTGGGATAGACCTGATTTTAGGGACGAATACACTATCGGACTTAGACGGGACTTTGATGTTCAGGAACAATAGGTTCAAGATCAAACAGAAACGAATACCTTTCTCCCCGACAAACAAAGTGACTATTAACCCCAAAGGAACCACACTCATGACCTTACAGGGACAGGCACCGCCCCAGTTACGTAACAGTGACGTCTTACTGACTGCACACGACTACCTTGGTAGACATTGCCCCTCTACCATGGTTGTGAAATTGATCAAGGGCAGGACTCAAATACTGGTGACTAATACTTCTGACCGACCCCTCCAATTTGCAAAAGGCAGACCAATTGCATACCTCGACATGACATGCCCAATAACTGTGACTGAGCCCCTTCCCACTGACAAAGTGAATGTGACCTTAACTGACCAGCACACAGACAGTATTTACAGCACCCAACTTTCTACCCCAGGCCCAGACGGTAACCATGGATACCAGACTAGACAAGACAACCTCAAGAAATACCCCCACCTTGACCCCAACGACCCAATCGCAAGCATGACTGAAGACAAGATAATTGAGGAACACATTGACCTAAACGACAGTATACTATCCCCCACGGAAAAGGACCAACTGAGACAGTTACTGAAGGACAATAGGCCTGCATTTTCCTTATACGGCGAACTTTCTAGCTGCCCCGACTTTGAAGTCGACATTGAACTAACTGATGACACGCCATTTTTCATACGCCCTTACTTTGCCACAGAACCCGATAAACGGCAGATTGAAAAAGAACTTACCAAACTAGTGAAGTTAGGTATATTAGAAATTGGACCACAATCATACACGTCACCAGTCCTCCTAGTAGCTAAAAAGGACAAATCGGAAAAACGTGTTGTGACTGACTTTCGACATCTGAACTCAAAGATCAGACGAATAAACCACCCCTTTCCCCTACTGACAGAGACCCTTAAACGAATCGGACAAGCACAGACCAAGGTAATGAGTGTCATTGACCTCAAATCCGCCTTTCACTGCATACCCCTCTCAGAATCTGCACAAAAATACACCGGAGTTGCCTCATACCATGGAGGTAAACACTACTACTACAAACGACTGGCACAAGGACTTAACGTTTCCCCCGGACTCTTCCAAGCCAAAATTGACGATATTTTAGGTACAATTCCCTACTCTCATGACTTTTGTATTGCCCACCACGACGACATCATCTTATTTAGCCCCGACAAGACGACTCATAAACGACATCTGACACAGGTCTTAAAGGCACTTTCTGACAACGGACTGAAAATCAGCCCGACAAAGTGCAAACTCTTTAGGGATGACGTCGACTACATGGGACATAGAATAACAATTAACAAGGACGGTGAGACATGCTATCGGCCATTGAATAATAGGTGTGCCTCAATACATAACATGCCAAGACCTAAGACCCCCCGACAAGTAAGGCGACTAATAGGTGCGGTAAACTATGTTGCGGGATTTTTCCCCAACATACAGACAATACTCAAACCTCTGCACCAACTGACCAGAAAGAAAACAAAATTCAAATGGACCGACGAACATGACAAGGCCTTCAACAAAATTAAAGAGTTAATGACCACCTCCCCTGTACTGCATATGCCTCAACGAAATGGACGTTTCAGACTACATAGTGACACTTCAAGGACGGGTACCGGTTCATACCTTACCCAAATAATACACGGACAAGAAAGACTACTAGGGTACTACTCGAAAGTTCTCCCTGAAGCATGTAAAAGATATAGCGTCACTGAATTGGAATTGTTTGGCCTTCTGATCAACATTGCTGCTTTCAAACATGTGTTAAAGGGTTGTGAATTTGACGCATTCGTTGATCACAGTGCGATTGTGCAAATTTTGAAATCCAAAGAAGAGCCTAGTACAAGTAGACTACAGAAATTACTACTCAAACTATCGGAATACTCATTCAAAATTGGGTACAAAAAGGGGACAGAACTCGTTTTGGCAGATTTTCTTTCACGGGTGCCAAGCGAAACACACGCAGAAATTGAACGCATTTTGCCCATCGCCTTTTCCTTATTCAGTGAGAGCGATTTCGAAACATTACACCCAACTACCCAACCCGCCAGACGACCCATTACACGAGCATACGCTCGGGACAAGGGTATTACAGTACCAAATCTCTACCCTGGACAAGCTAAAAACAACAAAAACAACAGTGACCTATACTCTGACATTACCCGACCTGCTAAACCTACATCAACGGTACAAGCTGACAGACAGAGTGACACACCCTCACCACTGACCAATCAGAGACCAAATCTGACACGTGACATACCAGCACCACTACCCCAGACGAAACAAGCCACTCGCTCATACAACAATACACCCACTACTCCCAGACAAAGGACCCCTGTATCAGAACCAAGACTTGTTGACAGACAGAATGACACCCAAGGGACTGACCATTACAGAGACGTTCCACCCGACCTTTTTACCCCACCGAAACCACTGACCACTAAGATAAACAACATTGTAGCTGGACACATTCCAAAACAACACGAACTGGACAAATTCACTGACCTAATTAAACGGAAAATAATCAGAGACTATAACCTCCCCCTTGACATGAGACAGCTCGTGACTGAACAGCAGACCTCGCCTTTCTTCAAGCCTGTTTACGATTATTTGTCACATGATATTCTACCTAGTGACAAAAGAGCAGCCAAAACAGTAAAATTAAAGGCTGAAGAGTACATTTTGTGTGACGGCGTACTGTTCAGACTTTTCTTCACAAAGGACAATGACTTCAGACTACAACTAGCTATCCCAGAATCCTTGACTGATACGATCATCTCCCAACACCATGACAACCTCCTTAGCAATCACCAAGGGACCCAACGGACTTACTTGACAATTAGACGCAACTACTATATGCCCAATATGTTTGACAGGATTAACAATTATGTCAAAGCTTGCTTACGCTGCCAGCAGTTCAAGGGCAAACCAGACAAGGACAGACCCTTTCACACTCGCATTCCCGACTCTTACAGACCATTCCAGCGTATCAGTCTAGACTTCAAAACAATGCCAAGTTCACAGACAGGATTCAGACACTTGATGGTGATTTGCGACGAAATTACTAGATTTGTTATCTGTGCGCCTTTAAAGACGCTTGACGCAGAAACAGTATGCGAAGCGCTTATCCAAAAGGTGATATGCATTTTTGGACCACCATCATGTATCGTGACCGACGCAGCCGCCTCACTGACCGGCAAATTACTGACATTACTTTGTGACGTACTGCACATTGACAAGAAAGTAATAAGTGTTGCCAATCACGGTAGCCTACACGTAGAACGACATATCAGAACTCTATCCGACTTTCTCAAAGTCAACCTAAACCAGTTTGGAAATGACTGGGTAAGGTACATTTCGACTACATGCTATGCCTACAACTCCTTTTCCTCTCCACATTTAGGTGACCATTCCCCCTATGAACTTGTTTTTGGCCGAGACGCTCCAAACCTAACCAACTTGACCTTCAACCCCATGACTGGACTTTCTCAGACATATGATGAATATGTGGCCCATCTCAAAAAGAAGTTTGATCACATATCTCAGACCATGCTTTCACTGCAAAGAAAACAACAAAACAAGCAGAATGCAGAGATTGCCAATAGACTGAACAAATCGCCTATTTACTCAGTAGGTCAACTAGTCTATTTGTACAAGCCCACATCCTCTTCCCTCACTGCTAATTCTCGGAAAATAGCAGCAGCTGAGTGGGTCGGACCCCTGGTCATACATGAGATATTGGATAGGACCCACTACATTCTGGCAACTCTCAAGGGAGAAATTCTGCGGGATGTTTTCAATTTTAATAGGCTGAAACCCTGTTTCATGAAAGCGTCTGATGACAGGAAACCGATCACGCACATACAGCGACTGAAAGAAAGACTAGGCAAAGCAGCACAAAACGAGACTGGTCAAAAATCTGACAAGCCCTCGGTACAATTCATGGATGAGCACGACGAAATCAGGCCAGAATGTACCGCTGACCAGATTATGTGCATGCAAACCACTGACCCATTCAATGACAGAGATTATGTTGACTCCCTAGCCCCAAATGACGGCATAGCTTGCCCCACCCCTCTGCGACAGACTGACCTAGAAAGGCAATTTGATCTGCTCATGACTGCCCCGACAGACACTGACATGACATTACACAGGGGACGATTCAAGGCTGGACAGTTACAAATATTGACGTCGTTTGTTAGGAATGTTACTGACAATGATCCAACAGAAATACGTTTTTGGTGGAACATAGGGTTATACACAGACATGCATGACTTGGTCCAAAGTATCTTGGCAGACAAGAAAATTCCTGTGACTGGATCACCCAAGAAATTCATGAGACAATTGTACGTGTGAACTTTGTAAATAGAAATTATGTATGCGATACTCGACTTCATCACGAAGTGTAAATGTTTTTCTAGAATTTTCAATTTTTGAACCTCTTTAAGTCGAGTATGAAGTTACTTGTCTATGAACGATTTGTGTATTCTGTCTTCTTGATGGATATTTTATGAGTTTGGAATACTCTTTTTATATTCAACCCGCTTGAAAGCGTGGGTTCACGTTCATTACATTTTATTATTTTATTCATTTGGAAAGATTTCATTTGGAAAGATTTCCTTTTAACAGGAAAGGTTTGGAAGTCATCATATTCTATGTTAATCCTTCACTTGAAGAGATAATTGCCTTGGGCCGCAGCATAGATAGCCTTCCATCCTTGGAGCGCTCCTGTTTCCTTTCCATTTTTTTTTAAAATTTATTTAATGATGCTTGGAAAAATAAGCATCGATGTAACCTTTTGTGGCACCTGCGAAGGTGACTTTATCAACGAACCCTTCATATCTGTTTGATATATTCCACACTGCATGTAAGGATTTGATTTGTAACTTTTTTGTTGATAATTTAGATATGAATTGTTTGATATGATTATTGCATTGTTTTTATAGATTGTGTGTAAAACACAAGTAACTCTTAGTATATTTTATGTTAGACGGACCGACTTTCTTTTAATTTGATATAGGCCTATTAGTTAGTATTTGTGTTATATGTTACATGTATATTCGAATTTACGTAGGTTTCGTAATATGTTGCTTATCATCGATTTTGCTGTCTTAAGAAATAGTCATGTTGTGTTCTCTTGATAATGTGTACAGTTATTCTTGAATCTGACAAGTGTGATAAAAGCATGTGTGCACACAGCTCAGTTTTTCACACCTATTTTTCGGTATTTGTAATGAAAGACTATAATTTATGTTTACTTTGGAGACCCAATCTGAGAGAGAGTATTTTGTGTGAGAGTGGATGGGAACAATAATACAGAGTTTCACTAACCATATTTTTTTCCATTTAAAATGATATCTTATATTATATGATTGCATCCTTTGTTTAATACCCCAGCGTCTTTTCATAGAGAAAGGGGATGTTACATAGAGTTAGGCAATTCTTCATTACCTAACCTAACTATGTAATATAGTTTCCATTTAATCCATCTTTAATATCCACCTGGCATCAATAGGAGCCTTTATGTCTGGACCACCAAGGATTTCCCAAGGATGGCTTCCCCCCCTAACAGTTAACATCAAAGTGTCCGCTCCCAATGTGGTCAGAAGTTTATCACCCCTTGTCATATCCCCTTCCTGCCACAAATCTAAACAAACCCCCCAAATCAGTTATTGACTTTCGTTCATTCATTCATCTCCTATCCCTGTACTTCAGGGCCCCAAAATGAGTAAGACCCATTAACCACGCCCCCACGTTTCCATGCCTACATTGAACCGACCAATTATATTGTGTATTGACCATGTGCTTTTTAGGATGAGATTCCCCCCAGATTTTTGAGATATAGTTTCTGCAAGTGAAATCGGGGGACTTCGACTCCAGCCTTCAGCAGATGAGGAGCACTTTCATCTGCTCTGTAAATATGTTGTAACTTTATCTGTCTGAACTAATTTGTATCCTGTAACTTTTATTTGCTATCTGAGTTTTTGGAACTCAGAAATAAACAGACTTCAACTGCACCTATTTGGACTCAACAGCCTTTTCATTTTAATGAAATCAGTATAACTAGTTAACTCTCAGTTTGTACCTCTCACCACGAATAATGACAATCTAAAACGATCCCAAATGAGCGCCCAGCGCTCATACACAACACTACCTTTTACTGTTAAAAAACAATTTTTATCAGTGGCGCCCTCTATTTCAGTAAAAAAAAAAAGAGATTCATGGGCGTGGTCCTGAAGAAATCTTTACATTTCTGAACAGTGCATGTTCTAAGCTTTTTAATGGTATGAAACACTTCCTAGTAGAACACATTTTTAAAAATCAGCATTTTGTCCCCATTTTCAAGGAATGGCCCATTTTCTCTTTCTGTCTTTCCTTACAATATATGTATGTTATTCTTTTTTGTCTCCTCTCATCTTCCTTTTCTCTCATTCCTTATGTTATTCTTTGTTTTTATCCTATCATTCTCTCTATCTGTGTGTTATTCTTCACTTTTATCCTATCTTCTTTTGTTCTATCCTTCATTATATGTTATTCCTTGTTTTTATCATTTTCTCTTTCTATCTTTCCTTATGTTATTCTTTGTTATTCCTTTTCTCTTCTCTTTTTATCTTTCCTTTGGTTATTCTTTGGTTTTCCTTTTATCTTCTCTTTCTCACTTATGTCATTCTTTGTTGTTCCTTCATCTTTTTCTTTCTCTCTTTCCTTTTATTTTTTGTTATCCTTCTCTATACTTCCCTTTATTTTTTGTGTGTTATTCTTTGGTTTATATCCTATAATTTTCTCTTTCTATCTTTCCTGATGGTATTCCTTGTTTTAATTTTATTCTTCTCTATTCTTCGCTTTCTATCTTCCCTTATGTACTTCTTTATCTCATTTTATTTTTCTTCTCTGTCATTCTATCATTTCCCATGTACACAATCAGCTCCATCCTGTTAATACAGACTGGATTATTTTGGCTGAGAACTGTCCTGAAAATCAACTAAACAGGATGGAGAGATTACAGTGGTGCGCATGCACAGATCAAGTTTTCGCTTTGCTTACTCTTTTACGACAGTCATGATTTTGAATGCACACTAATAAGCCAGTCTGTTATTATACAAATGATGCACAGGTCTGAGTGTGTCGGTAGGAATTGTGTGCATAATGTAACTATGGAATGTTTAACCCACGAGGCGCAGCCGAGTGGGTTTAGACTAGTTTCCATAGTTACCGCATGCACACTATTCCTACCGACACACAAAAAAACATGTGCATCATCTGTTTTATAGAACGGTGGACAAATTTTTGCCAAAAATCCATTTCTTTCAATCATGCGTCTGGTAATTACTTGATTTTTGTTACCTCATTGCCTCAATATCCTCAGATTACATTTATTTCATTAATACACAAATGAACATATGACATAAAAAAGGAGGCAGGCTTAAAAAGGGAAGGAGGATGTGACCAGAAACTAAGAATTAATTTCATTTGGCCTTCAATGAAGTTAGGTGGAGGCATATTGGAGATGTAGTCTCCTTTATATGTGGGTTGTTTTGTTCATTTGTTAATTGCCTATTGTAGGAAGTCAACCCAGCTTAGCCGTGTGGTGTACATGTAGGCCCCTACAATGTACACTCTGCATGGGGTATATACACACAGAGTTTCCATTACCAGGGTTAGTGATGCAATAACAGAGTACATGTATTTCATTATAGAGTTGCCATGGACATAGTGCCATTCAGCAGCATCTTATTCAGGCAATTTCATGAATTAATAATTCTTGACACTCGGTAGAAAGGTTATCATGTGAACAAAACAGGTTTACATACATTACATACAATGTACATTTGTATGTAAGCAAGGCTCTACATTTAATCCTTAAGGGGTTTATTTTAACAATAGAAAATGATAGGGAGGGTTATGCGTAGGTTCAAATGCTTGGTTCAAATTGATGGAAGTATTGCTTTGCCGAATCCCTGGGGGTACGATCTGACAGGAGCAAAGCAATTTTCTAGGTTAAAAGTAAGCATGGACACTTAAATTTTTCCACATTGAGTGAAATATGGCCTTATTGAGAAGCTTTTTTTTTTTTTGTGGTTTCTTTTGTTTTTGTTTTTCTTTTTGTTTGTTTTTTCTTGGGGGAGGGGCCCAAAATAATGCATTGACCTATTAATTGTATCCCCCGGCAGAATGCCGGAGGATACTTTGGATTCAGCAGCGTTCCGCCGCCGCCGCGTCACATTCTTGTGTGCGCTCTAGCGGTCACATTTCTCAACAGATTCTTTCAAACTTTGTATGGAGGTGTATCTTGGTAAAATCTGGACACCTATAATTTCTGGTGATGCTGCCCCTGTTCCATCATTTTGGGGGATAGTTTGTGTGCACTGTAGCAGTCACATTTCTCAATGGATTTTGTTCAAATTTTGCATGAAGGTGTGTCTCTTGGTATAATCTAGAAACCTCTAGATTTTGGTGATGCTGCCACCAGTGTCCCGTCTTTTACAGGGTCAAAGGTCATACTTCGGGGATGGTATGAGTGCACTCTGCAGGCCACATTTCGTAATGGATTTTTTTCAAATTTTGTATGGAGATGTATCTTGGTACAATCTACAAATTTATACTTTTTGATAGTGCTGCCCTCATTATACCGTCCTTTATAGGGTCAAAGGTCATATATCTTTTGTGCGCTCTAGCTTCCACATTTCTTGACGGATTTCTTTGAAATTTTATATGGAGGTGTGTCTTGGTGAACTCTACACAATTAGTGTTTGCTGATGTTGCCCCCAGTGTACAGATTTTGGTGATGCTGCCCCCAGTGTTCTGTTTTTCATAGGGTCAAAGGTCATATTTTAGTGGATATCATCTGTTGAGAGCCAAAAGGGCGTTAATTCTGTGTTACAGTAGTGTGAGTTAACGCCCTTCTGGCTCCAAACAGACGATATCTTGTGTGCGTTCTGATGTCACTTCTCTTGACAGATTTCTTTCGAATTTTCTATAGAGATGCATTATACTCTAATCTACACACATTGTTTTTGGTGATGCAGCTCCTAGTGGTGACAATAGTCTGCACCACTGTCTGCAATCTCTACGCCATCCTTTTGAGGGAGGGGAGGGGAGGGGGGAGGTTCTTTGTCCCTCCTTCGAATCGCTGCCAGTGCCGGGGGATACATTCGCATTGCGCGGTCTAGTTTCCCTTGTTACCTTTTTCAAGAGAATTGACACTTGGGTTTTTATTTTCTGATATTCCCTACGCTTGGTATTAGAACCAAGGGTGTGAATTAAGCCTGTTGGCGAGAAGGCTGTTTTTTGTCTCAAAGTGGATGTTTAAAATTTTTGTTTAAATGGGGTAGTTTCCCCCCTAGATCCCTGTTGATGTCAAGCCCTGTTTTAAGACAACGATATCTTTATACATCTTGTTTTCAGTAGATGACTTCCATTATGTTGAACAAGCCACCATGTCTAGCAAATCCCTCGACTCCAGCCGACCACCTAACCATGGTGTGATAATTGGCTCAGTAAGAAGGTCTCAAGTCACATCTACTTCAAAAAACAGAGTTCCTGCAACAAGAAGGAAGCATGGGGAAGCCATCCCAGCTACAAACAAGAAGCAGGGGGTCAAAGGGCACAATTTGAAAGCAGACGATCTAGCAGCCACAGGGAAGAGTCTTCATGTTCCTGTTTACAAGCCTAGTCAGGCAACAGCAAGGTATGACTACCTTAAAGCCCCGAAATGTCTGAACCAAATTAATCAGACCATGATAGCAGTGTACAGTAAGGGTAGTTGGACAAAATATGCTGAGGCGGAAATTGCACCCTGGTCAGTTTCTAATTCTGGTACGCCTTTGTCTGCCTTATATCAACCAAACCATGTGCCTATCTCTAATCCTAACCTTTAATTCATCATAAAACTGAACCGAAGTCATGAATAACAATGCTCAGCAAATTTTGGCAGAGGATATGTTGGATCACATGTAGTTAGGGATTCTGGAGAAGCATTGTACATGTACATGTAATACATGTATGTATGTATTTGCAAATGTCTCGGAATGTCCATGTATATGAATTCTGGATAAGTATTAGGGAGTTTAGAGCCACAAAATGAATTTCAACCTAACTAGGTTGAATATATGAGGCAGTATAAAAACTGAGGTTTAGATCCTTTGGCTTCTTAGCCTATGAAATGTAGTAGGTTTCATTGACCAGGGCCGCATTTCATAAAACTTGTTATCAATAACAAGTAGTTACAATGATTATTATAAGCTACTGAAAGCCTTGAATCTGATTGGCTGAGAGCAAATTTGTCATAGAAATTGGACAGTTGTTATTATAACAATTTTTATGAAACAGGACCCTGGTCTTGAGTTTAGGTCGATAGCACACAACCTTCATAATTTCTTATATTCCTATTTTTCATCGGTTAACAGTTTAGGCAAATCAGACGTCTTTCGTAAGCTGATATCAAATGAGCCTCGACTTGGCCAGACCAAGCCAAATGAGCTGGAACTCCATCCTCTGCATGTCAAGTGTAGCTGTGGGAACCTCAAGCACCGCAAACCTGGTGTTGTCAAACCTTCGAGGTCGACAGCCTCGTCATCTTCCAGTGATGGTAGTGAGAGCGAAGATGATGATGAGAGTGATGAGCAGGATGGGAGAGGGTATGATGTTGCCAATTTGATCAAGCTCTTGATTATTCATGAGACCAAGGGTGGAAAGCAGAAGTCTGGAAATATTCTCAGAAACCTTGTGACAAGTGTTACCATCGATGAAGATGTCACTGAAGTGCAACTACATCAGGTTAGTATTTTTGGCACTTCCTCTGATGCTGTAGGCCACGTTCAGTCAGCTTCCTCCTGTCATATTTAGGTGTGTGTGTGCTTAGGAGATCAAAATTTGTGCATATTTAAAAATATTTAGGAATTTCATATTAGCTTCATGATTTCTCTCATTCTGTCAATATTTGTGTAGTCAAATTTACAGCAAATTAAATCTGCTTTATCTGGTGATTAGTCACATTTGTTGGAGTTAGAAGGGATACATTCAAGCAAGCAAGAAAGATGACAAACCTGGCAAAAAACCTGCCTTGTTTAAGATGAAATGAAATAAAGGTAGTGTGTTTCACATTGCTTATCTTATAACACAAATCTGTAAGTACTGTAGATGCATGTAGGGGTCATTATTTTGAGCAGCTGTGTGTTTTGCCAATCGAGTTTTGCCCATTTTCATTCATTTATATGCAAAGTTTTCCCCTTGAGGTTTTTTGAGGTGGTTACAGCTTCATGTTTGATGCAGGCTGTTGGTGGGTCCCAGTGCTGTTAACAGGAAAGCTCTGGGGAAAACTTCAAATAGAATTATAGAAGATTGGATCCAGTCAAGTTTGTGACCAACCCTAAGATTACTTGCTTTCACCAAATTCTTGCTTCTAGCTGCTTCGTCTGGTGACCAGCCGTGTTGCATGCGTTAGGGAAGCATCCTTGTTGACCCTCAAGCAAGCAGGACGAGTGTGTAACCTGGCCAGTCTGCTGCTGGAGTCTGGTGCCTTAGGCAGAGTTTTGATGCTGCTTCATGGGGAGGATGAGGGCTTCGTCATTGCTGCTGGATGTCAGTTCCTGGATGAGGTAAAATACGGCTAATGGCTCCTGCACACCTTGCAACATCATTAAAGTAGTCAGCCAAAGAAAACTGAAAATTAGTGACAAATTATATATGGATGGAAAGATTACAACTTGAAAAACACAAATGATGTGCTGAAGTCATATAAATATCCTGGAAAGGCTTAAAATGTAATTTTGAAAGACCCTTTTCAGACCATGGAAGTTGTTATACCTAATAAGTAAAGCTTCCCCTTCATAGTGATATGAATTTTGCAGCAATTCAAATCACTTTTGACTCTTCACGTGACTACTTTAAGATTAGATTTTGAAATAAATTTCATTAGGGTTACATTGTAGAGTTGTAACGAAGTATATTTTGTCCAAGTGAGATATAAAATGTTCATATACATGGATTCTATGAGCCAATATTTTTGTGGACAAAAGGTATTCATGAATGAAAATGACAAAGACATGGAGAGTGGTTGCTTTCACAATAATAAGCCTGTTAGTAATTACAATTTGGGCACGTGCAGATAGAGGTTATTTTTACAGAGTATAATTGACCTTTATACGTTGTCATTTTGTACGCATCATGATGCACGCACCAGTATGGTTTTAGTAGTTTAACAAGTAGTGTGTCCACCAAAACAAATGCTTATGCGCGTACAAATTGAGGTCATTACAGGATCATTTGTAATTACAAACTGACTTATTAACATAGGCTGCTATAAACATGTTCCCAGTACTAGTTCAAATTCATGTGTCATTTAATTTGCGACCTCATAGCAATTATTGAAATTCTCAAAAATAAAGGCTCGCAAAAGTACAGAACTTCCTCGTCAGAGGTCTTTTTGCCTCTGACGAAGATTCTGCTAGGATCGAAAGCTCAGGCCCCTTTTGACTCCAACTTCTAAAATTGTATAGTTCATGTGTTTTACACTGTTGTGTCATAGAATATAAAATAAATGAGCTACCAGTCGGGGAACTCCTTGTAGAAATTGATCAACATGAGGCACGATGGACCCCCAGTAATTGCAGCAGTAGTCAGAGAGCTGTGAGACTCTTATCTTTGGAAAGTTAGAAATGTCAGATTCAGGAAATGTTCATAGATGTAAATTGCCATCTTTGTTCAGATTTTGTAATGACACATAAATGTAATGATGTATTCTTAACCAATTAGTTGCTACAAGGCAGGGTATTCAAATTCCCTTTTTACTGTCAGATCACCAGTCATAAAGATTTGAAGGACCTTTGGCTGGAGGAGATGATCGTCACAGGTCTGACTGTCCTGATTGGTCTGCTGTCAAGTGAGGGGCAGGGCCAAGGTACAACATCTGTCCAGTCACAGCAGGCTGCTGCCTGTCTACTGAGCAAGCTAGCCAATCACCTTCAGCTGGGTATCATGATGTTGGATCATGGAATGGATGACATTGAAGTGGCCTTCAGGAAGCAGGCTTGCATCAGGGTGAGATTTCTATTAAAAGATCATCTTCTTTTGATCACAAAATAAAAAGTCTATGAGGGTTTTACTCATATGAAAAATAAATAAGTGCTTGGTACTGCAAAATGGGAAAAGTAGCTTTAAACACGGACATAATATGTACTAAAATACTAAAGCTTTTCGATATGCACTCATCAGAGTAAATTCGCATGAATGAACAGAACGCCAGAAAACGAAACAATATAATAGAGCCGAAGGAACCGTGGACGCTAAATGGCGCGATATGATTGGCTGAACAAGGTTAGGCATTGTAACAGCCGTTCGGTCGAACAAATGCTAAAATAACGCAAGTGTTCTTACGAACTCCTTCGGACGGCACAGAATGGGGTCAGTAAGCCGAATGTATGATGCCTCGAGCATGCGCAGGTGATTAAAACTTCTCGCTCGGCTGAGAACCCTGAACCAAGATGAACAGTATTGTTCCGCGCATTCTTGGTTATTCATTAAATGGTAAGCAATGGCCGACTTGCCACTATCCACGGAAGTAGGCACATTCAGTTGTGTACAAGAGCGTGAAGGTTGTGGACGCGCGTTAGTTTGGCGATTTCGGATTGACTTGGGCACATGTTGGCTAATGCGATCTGCTAACCTTTGGGTTGTGCGTCCTATGTACCGAGCTTCACATCGGCACTTAAATTCGTAAATAACATTACTGCAATGCGTAATAGGGAGCACATCCTTTCGGACAGACGAGATCATTCTATGAGTGGTAAATACCACACGCGCTTCAACAGCAGGGAAAACACCAGATACAGCCTGCTTGATCTGTTTCTCAAACTTTTGGGAAGCCTTCCCACGCCACGGAAGTTTGAGATAGATCGGGCATCTCTTAGGTCCAAAGACCGGTGTCCCCATGAGGATCAGCCGAGCGAGAAGTTTTAATCACCTGCGCATGCTCGAGGCATCATACATTCGGCTTACTGACCCCATTCTGTGCCGTCAGAAGGAGTTCGTAAGAACACTTGCGTTATTTTAGCATTTGTTTGACCGAACGGCTGTTACTATGCCTAACCTTGTTCAGCCAATCATATCGCGCCATTTAGCGTCCACGGTTCCTTCGGCTCTATTATATTGTTTCGTTTTCTGGCGTTCTGTTCATTCATGCGAATTTACTCTGATGAGTGCATGTCGAAAAGCTTTAGTATTTTAGTACATATTATGTCTGTGTTTAACGCTATTTTCATATGAAAAAGCAAATGTGATGTGCTTCTTTCTGAATGTCATTAGTCTTTTGACCAATCCACTCCAGCCAGTTAGAGGGCTACACAAGCAGAAAAATACACTAGATAGCACATAGCAAACCGTCAAGACTTTTTCGGAGGTTTTAAAGTTTGGGGTCAGGGCATTGGTCTTCACGATGACCCCCTGAAGAATTGTGCTGCAGAGTGACAAATAGCTGGAAAAAAATGTTCTTTTCACTGCAAAGCTCTTGAGGAGGGGGACATCAAGTTCCTCTTGCCCCCCTCTATTTCGAAGTGTTTAGCCCTGCCTGTTTGCACACGAAGGTGTGTGAATTTTAATTTCTTTGTTCTCCCCCCCAGGAACCCATCATAGAGCTGTTGACCAACCTCATCCGTCACAACGACCACACTGCAGGAGGAGTACTAAACTACAAGTTTACTTCCCTGGTGGCAGTTGCACTGAGAGATGGTCCTTGGTGAGATTATGTTACCCTCATTCCATATCACGGCATCTACTCTGGATTTTTTTTTCTTTTTTATGCCTCCGCCCACTTCTCGTTACCGCAATATCTGAAGAATCATTTGAGGTAGGAACCTCAACCTTGGTACTAGTATGTATCCCCATACGAAGATGAACTGATTAGATTTTGGGGTAAGTAGGTCAAAGGTCAGAGGTCACAGAGGTCAATTTACATGAAATTACATGCAATTCTTGGTTTTTAGCACCGTTACCGCGATTTTAGTGTTTTAAATCACAATTTCGCAATAACCATTTGATGAATGCGCATCAACTATATTATACTTGTAGGTGATCAGGAATTATCTGAATACAAGCGGAGGCATATTGAAGACGCAGTCGTATCTTTTGCTTGTTTTTTAATGATTGGCTGCTAACTGAATCTATTGTTGTATGATGATGCATGAAAAGTAGTCTTGATACTTTGGCCGTCATTGATTCCAATTTGTTTTTTAAAGCATTAACTTGAAACTTGAGCCATGTTATATGTTAATTCAATTTATATGGTATTCTCTTGGCGGAAGTTATGTTAGCTTTTTTATCATATCAAAATGACGAATTTCTGCTGTCCGCTTTACACGAGCATGCTTTTAAAAAATGTGAATACATCTTTCTTGAAGATTCGTTCTCTATTGTTTACTGCATATATAATATAATTTTGAACAGTGATTTGTTGATGGATGTATGTTTTCTGGCTTTTTCTTTTTTTCCTTTGCGGCTTGCCATCAGATGGGGACAAAAGGCTTCTGACACCAACTCTCTGCCATCAAAATGCACTGAAATGTACACCTGTGTATCATTTTCTTCTTTTATAGCTGTGTTCAAACCCAATCTATGAACTTCTGTCGAGAACTGTGCATATATGAGGCTGGTGTGCGTGCTCTTATCAAGGACACAATGCTTCTTACGACCTGTCTCCAAGTCTTAAAATCCACCCACTGCAGGTATACTCTAAGTATTCTTATTATTTGACAGGAACTGGTATTATGACCTACATATACAACAAGAAGTTATATGTAGGGCTGATCTGTTTTAGTTGGACAAGCTGTAATGGCAATCCGAGCCCCAGCATTGTAGGCCTAAGTTGGCAACATATTTATCTACATTTGCCACTCTTTATCCAGTTATAGTTGAGTTACCGGCAGGAATATATTCTTTAAATGCTGTGATAACTGCAATTGGTAGCCTAGCTAAGCTGGGGGTAATACTTGAGCTTTTGTATGGTGGAAATGAATGATATGCTAGAAATAGAAATAACATTAGAAGCAATGATAACCATTACATTATTTTCATAGAGATTTGTTTATTTTGTGTATGTAACGTTCACATCAATGGAGTATTAGAGATGAGTCATAATGCCACAATTTTGCTGTTGTACATGTGTATCTCTTTCTCACTCCCTCTCTTCCTACTCCTCTCTTTCCCTCTCTCCCACTATATCTCCCTCATTTCTATTCATGCAAACAGGTATGTTCGAAGACTAGGCACCTGTACCCTGGATGCACTCCTCAGAGGGTCCAACACCAGGCAGCTGCAGGTCTTCTTTCGCCAGGCAGACAGAGCTTTCAAAGAGAAGAACCAAGTCCACCTAGATCCCAACCGTCGGCGAGCCAAGGATATCTGGATACCCCTCACCAAGCAGGCATTTGAGATGGAGGATGGAGACCGGGATCAGGGAAAACAAAAGAGGGAGGATGAAGAAGAGGAGAAGAAGATGAAGTCTGGAGTCAAGGAGATTGTGGATCTGGTGGTGCATGTGATTCATGTCGAAGGTGAGATAGGTGGAGGGGATGGAGTCGGTAGTTCTCTCTCTTTGTACATGTTTTGGCCAAGGACGGCAGGTCCATACAGCAGTGCCATGTAGGAAGTCCTTTCTCCACCCCTCTCTGGCCTGCACCTTCTTCATTACGTCATATGTTTCATCACCTCCCAAGTCAGACACCATCCCATTTAATGATCAACCGAGTCTTCTTCTTTTGCCATCCATCTTCCCTTCTTGTACATCTCCAAGAATGTTGTTCCCCTTTGAAATATGTTCCACCCAGATTTTCCTCTACCTTATAGTTTTCCTCTACCTTCTGATAGTTTTCCTCAAGTTCCTTTCTTGTATCCCTCTAATCACTGCCTTTCATTCTTCTCTTCTGGTAATCGTATTTTGGTTTTAGAGCAATCAGTAGGAGTGGTGGGAGGAATGATAGTGTAATGTACCAGCAGCATAAGGGTTAGATTCTGGTTTTGAAGGTTTTAGCATATGATGCTGTTACCTTTAGTATTGTTCGTGGTATTGATGTCATTCTTACTTCATTATAGCTTGGAAATCAAGTTTTTCCCAATGGCAGTTGTTTTCAGTGCTCTTTGGGATAACTTCTGTGTTCTTACCAATATTTTTATTGTATGATTTTGCAGGTAAAATCCAAACGGATGATAAAAACATTGTGACAGATGTGAGGTTCCGTCCCAGCCATGATGACCTCTCTGGTCTGCAGGAAGCTGTTAACTGTCTGAAAACTTTGGCAAATATGTAGGTAGATTATAGATCAATATTCACTCATTTATTCATTCATTCACATCAAAAGACTTTTGCTAATTGCCTTTGCTCATCTAAATATTTTATAGGTTATCTGGAGTTTTGATATTGACAAACAAATTCTAACAGGATCAAATTAACATCACACTGAATGTTCAAGACTATGGCTGATAAATGCCTTTCAATTTGGTAGAAATTGTGTAATAGCTAAGAAATGAGTGAAGAGAAAATAAGCTTGTACAAGTATAAAGTCTTCACCACCTGGGTAACACATGGTGTCATTGTGTGGAAACGTGACTTATACTTTATAGTTAATGTGATTTCTAACAGGTTTATGTAAGTTTCTTTCGATTTTGCTTGCCCAAACAACCCATTTACTTTGGAATAAACAGCTCAAACTTACTCGAAGTTATTTTCTTGAAATGAAATTATTTCCAGAACTTGATATTAGATTGAGCTTGTGAACATCAACAATTGAAAGAACTCCATATGCATATTTTTTAAAGTTTTCTTATGAAGATTTAATTCTCAAGGTGTGTGTTGGGTCATCCCTTGTAGAGAAAGGTAATTTTTTTCTTTTCATATTCGTTGTTTCTCCATGAAATATTTTTATTCTGTTGCCTCGATTATTGATTTATCTAAATATTCTTCATGCTCATTGGCAGGTCTGAAGCGATCATGAATCATAACTCTGTCCATCGTCTTCTCTTGTCTTGCGGCTCTCTCTGTGTGATGGACCTCCTTCACACCTTCACAGCAGCTACGTTTGGCATTGCCAAGTGTGCCACTCCAGACCCTGCAAAACAGCAGCGAAACCCAGAGGCTCTGTATCTACAGGCTTCTATGAAACTCTGGCAGGGATCAGCGAAAAGGACAGAGTCTGTTACAGACGCCCGGGAACTTTACGAGGAATCTAAGTTAAGCTTTGTGCAGTCAGTCCTGGATTTTTTACTGGTTTTGGCAGAAACATCGTGCAATAGGTGGAGCTCGGAGATCGTTGGGCAGCTCGAAAAGCAAGTTCTTGAATCAGGCAGCTGGCAGGACGATCATTATAATGATGATTCCACTGTTCCGTACAAGTATGTAGAGAGTGTAGGCCAAGCTTTCCATGACAGGGGAATCCCTAATAGCACAGGTGTCAAAGAGCGGAGATCAAAGGTCAGATTTGCATGGGATGACAATGTTGCACACAGTGATCTCCAACCTCCAAAATCTCATCCCAAAATGCAAAGTCATAGTGGAAAGGTTGGAGCGAGACATGGGTCCAATTCAAACAACAGCAACAACAACAGGTATAAGGAGAACCAGTGGGCATCTTCGATGAAAGGGAATGGCTATCGCCATGACGACGGGTCTGGAGATGACCTGGAAACTACTCAGAGGAGGCAGAAGGGTCAGCTGGTGGTCAAGAAGGCGTTGGTCAAGGGTGGGATCTGTGAGTCCGTTTCATCCTGGATGCTTTGCGGCCAGGAGCAGATAGAGGTATGTTATCCGGCCCAGGGGTTGTATTGGCAAATTGATGCTTGAAATCACTTGCAAGATTCATTCTTACAGTTCTGTAGAAATTACTATGAAACTTTAGTTTAAAGAGGAAATGGTGGTAGAAGGAAAAGCAGGTTCTCCTGTGTGTAAAATCACACAAGACATGTGAGTTTCATCCATAGGGACATGACAAATATAGATGCTGGTTTGGTACATACTTCTAGATACTGGGTTGCATTATGGGAAATAGGAAGATCAGTAGTGCATTGACATGTGAAGACTGTCTTAATCTATAGATAATGCTGCTATTTTTTTAAACCTTCTTTTAATAGTATTTCCTTCACATATTGTTATTTATTGTCATAAAATACATGTAATCGCATGAATTTTATTTTTGCTGAAAAAATCAATTTGATAGGAAGAATACCATTCTGTTGTCATACCTTGTAAGAAAACCTTTGTTTTTGTGTGTTCTGTAGGAGCTTGCATGTGATATCATGCAGTGCATCATCCAGCCTCAAGACCCTGAAGAGATCCATAGGTTTGCTGCAGAAGCTTCAAGGCAACTCAATCCTGCTCAGAAACATCAGGCAAGGTGAGATGTTCTCCTCATCTTCTCTTTGTGGAGTCATTGGCTGGTTTCATAATCCTTACTTTACCCCAGGATTTTAAACACAAAGTTGAGTAAAGGTTGCAGTTGCATTTTAGGTTAGGTTAGGTTAAGGTTCAGGGTTAGGGTTATGGGTTACATGTCGTCTTTCCTAAGGTTCATAATTCCAAAGGTTCGTTTTTCTGAAGGTTCGTTACTCCAACTATTCGTAATTCCGAAAATGATATGGTTCATAATTCCAAAAATGAAAAAGGTTCAAAATTAAGAAGGATCGAAATGGTGAAACTTCGGAGTAATACATCATATGTTCGGATTATGAACCCTATTTCATTTTTATGCTTTTCATTTTTATGCTTTTTATGTTTTCGGGTCGTCCGTCCGTCCGTCCGTCCCCTTTTCGTTCTCGCGATAACTTCAAAACCGTTTTTTTTTGGATCAGTTTGTAACCTCAGGAAAAATGAACCTCGGGGGAAAAACGAACCCTCTGAAAAACAAGTACCCCTCAGGTTAGGTATAGTATTAGGTCCAAGGTTGAAGGTAGGATTTCAGTTATTGTTAACCATGGTGCAATTGTCGCAGGAGCATAAATCATGCAACCCTCTATTTTTCATCATTTCTGTATTTGTTTTAGAGCCCAAGAGATGGCCGACAGTCTCGCTCAGAGGGATGCCCTTCTCTCTAGGATCCTCTCTCAGATGTCCATGGAGACTGCTGACTTTGTGTCAGACACCATCAAGGTCAAGGGTCATGATGAGGTCAAGGATGACGAGAAGTCCAAGAGTAGCAGGAAAATGCAGAAAGATGATGATGGTGAGTTTTTTACACTTTTTTTTACCGCCCTCCTTTTTGAAATGCCTCTGCTGCACAAGATTGTAGCCATTATGAATTACTGGATAGGTATATAAATGTTTTATTAATAAAACAAATATTTAAAAAACCAAGCATCATTGCGGCAAAGTTGAATTGTGATGAATTTTTAATGATCAAAGTACATAGAAAAATGGTAATCAGCATTTACAAAAAGAATGTTATAATCAACTATTACATGTAATATTTTGTGTCATACATTAATTTGTTTCATGTACACTGAAATGACCTTTCATTCAATATTCAACAGTGCATCCCAAATAAAAGTTAACAGTTGCAAAAATCTCCCAAAATAAATATTTCAAAATATTTGTAGGAAATTGTCATAACTGGATAGATTAGAGTCTGTTCTATCAAATGAAACCAAAATATGTGGCAATAATTTGAGCTCGAGTGAGCAGAAGCTACTTTTGCAAAAGGGTGCAACTTCCAGACTTGACAAGAATTGGTATTTTTTGCTGATTAGTGTTAAAGTAGAACACTGAAGAAAATCACAAATATGGCAATTAATGTATCACTAGAAATTGGGAAGCTTACAGATGGCAATCGTATAAGTTTTATGTCAACTGCGTATATGATGATTATAAAAACAACATAAATAAAAGCTCTTCTCAGCATGTGGAATATCCAAGGATTCGCCAGAAATATAGCGATGTTTTGATGTCGTCATACGAGGGATCGATCCTGCTTAAGCAGACGACGTCCTATAATGAATGAACGTAATTGCAATGCAATTATTTATCAAATTATAAAGAGTTTGGTACATTTAAACATGACCTTATTTCACACCATTCTAAAAGGGAAAGTGAACTGATTCTGATAACTAAAACCGTTTGATTGTAAATACACAGGAGAAGGGTCAATGATCAATGAAATAAACCCCATTTTCAAATTGAAAAGCCCTGCGAATAATAGCTGGATGGTATTCGTTCCCTCTTGAAACGCCGAACATGACCCGGTGCAAGCAGCTGAAAATACAATGGCGTCTTATTTTGTTTACAAGTGACTGATTCCTTTATTTTTTTAACGCTGCATTTTTCATCAAAATAATACCATACACGAAGTTAAGAGTGAGGCAACAGACTAGCATTAAGACTGACGCTAGTCAAGTAAGAGAAATAAGTGAAGAGGAGATGACAAAACAGGCACTGAAAAATGTGTATAATGTTATGGGACATCGTCTGCTTAGACAGGAC
Source organism: Heliocidaris erythrogramma (assembly GCA_025617745.1). NCBI lineage: Eukaryota > Metazoa > Echinodermata > Echinoidea > Camarodonta > Echinometridae > Heliocidaris > Heliocidaris erythrogramma. The sequence goes on from CM046858.1 coordinate 9,881,320, forward strand.
TCGCCCCTCTTGTGTCGTCACACATCTCAGCAGCGTTCAAGGAGCTTTTCAGCTGCTATATCGGGGGCTGTATTTTACCGTTTTATAATTGATAATAATCATTAATTCAAATGTTTCCAAGCTTTAAATTTGGATAACCTTGTTTAATTTATGCCATCTATGCAATAATAAGTATTAAGCCAATATTTAAAATCATTAGTGTTCTACTTTAACAATTTTGAGAACCGTAAAAAGTTGACAGTTGGAAAAAGTCTCCCCAAATGAATATTTCAAAATATGTTCATGAAATTTTCATACCTATGGATAGCTTAGGGTCTCTCCTATCAAATGACACCAAAACATCTAATGATATGTTACGTTTGAGTGAGCAAAAGCAATTATTGTGAATTGGTGCAAAATCCAGCGGCGTATCCAGGATTTCCCAAGAGGGGGACGCCAGGAATTATTGATTGCCGCCGTCATGTGGGAGAAATTTTTGCTTCTGAAGAAGGGCTGAGATGCAAAATAGTGCTATATAGTGCTATATTTTTTTTTTTACGACGGCCAATAGGGGGGGCGCGCGCCTGTTGCGCCCCCCCCCCCCCCCCTGGATACGCCACTGAAAATCTATGGTTGACAAAACTTTGTATTGGTTCTGTCTGGTATCAGCAAAGTTTAGAGTTTTGAAAAGGCTTATAAACTTTCATATTCTGATCATTAAAAGGCAATTTATGAAAGAATTAGGCTTTATATTCTGTATGTCTTGACATGTCCCATCAAAACTTTATGGTTGACAGAGAAAACTAGCTTGAAGTAAAACCTTGCCAAAACTAATATTTCAAAACACTCAGTAAAGCAGTTAATTGCTCACTGAAACATGAAAATATTGACGAGATACGTTAAGGATATACAGCGAACAGAACCTCTTCTTTGATTGTCTATTATTGATCAAATATGAATATTTATAAGCCTTTTCATGACACTCAACTTTGCTGATACCAGCCAGAAGAAATACCAATTCTTGTCAAGTCTGCATTTTGCACCTTTTCACAAAAATGGTCTTTGCTCACTCAAACGTAAAATATTGTGAGATCTTTAGGTGTCATATAATAGAAGAGATCCTAAGCTATCCACAGGTATGAAATGTTGCTTCAAATATTTTGCAATATTTATTTGGGGAGACTTTTTCTGACTTAAATTGTTTTTTGGGGGACGCACTGTATATTACTGATTTAATTTACTTTTTCGATTAATCAGAAGTTTTATGTACATGACACTGTAAAAGAGATATCCAAAAATAGGTGAACAAAATTTATTGACATATGCTGTTTATTTTTTCAGCTGCTTCAGTCAGTACTACCTCGACCACAACATCAAAACTACGCAACAAGCAAACAGTGTCTGCTTACAAACCAAACATAAAATCAGACAAACCGCTGGCATACCAGACTAGCCTGGCTGTACTGGATCTCACCGGGAAGCAGCTGGTAAAGAGTCTAGTCAAAGAAAGCCTTCCGTCTTCGTCTCATGGCAATAGAAGGCAGTTGTTAGTGCTGTATGATCTTGTGGGGAATGGAGATGTGAGTGATAATTACTGCGATTCTTTTCTTTCTTATTTCTCTCTTTCTTTATTTCTGTCTTCCTATGTCTGTTTTCTTTTCATTTTCTTTGATGTAACGAACTCAGACATAGCTTTACGCATACATGTAACATAAGCTCATTAGACATTTGACTGTGGAACTGAAGTAGAAGTGATTTATTTTACGGATGAAAATATGAAATCGCCCTTAGAACATGAAAAAAGGGCGATTGTTCAGTACATAATCAGGAGTGTATAATGAAGTTACATGTACACAAATGTGGTTTTACAGTAGAAAAGTAATTTCTATTTCTTATGAATGTATAGTTTGTTGTGGTCATTTGACATTTTAATCCTTCCGACCATCATGAGTGCAACTATTAAATTTCTTTGAACTTGCTCATTATCCTGATAAAATAAAACCACTTTTCTTTCTAGTAATGGAATTTTTCTTTTAATGGTGCACTGAATTGCACACCATATTGTGTGTAGTCAATCTATTTCACTTCTACATTATACTCAATTCATGCTTTGTGTTTGGGGGATTGTGAGGTGATACATTCCATCTTGTTTTCAAAATCATCATTCTTTTCAATTCCTGTAAGATACATTTATAGAATGTTAACAGCCAGAAATTAACACCTGAGGAATTCTCTAGGAGCTCGAATTTACCCAAAAGAACAAAAGGATGGAATGTTGAAACAGACATGGCAGGAAATACCTCAAAGTGATATTTACATGGATTCAAGACATTCCCACCTGTTTACAAAGATACTGTAAAGTCACTCAAATATTGTGAATGCCATAGGCAGTTATTAATAGCACTGCCTATGATTTTACTTTCCCTCAAAGTTAAATAATTCTCTCTAGATTGATCACATTTCAGTGGTATGGTATAGGTTACATACATTTGTTATTCCTATGTCAGGTTACTGTGATAACTATTCACACTCTGAAGCCTGTAACAGTAATATATAAATGAAAGAAATATGCTTAAATTAAAATGTTAATTCTATTCTGAATTTTAGGGAAATTTTTTTCCATGAGTGGGGTGGGGGGGGGGGGGTGAAATTTGCCCCCACCCCCTTCAAAATCCCTGACTTCTTGTGCACCCGCTGTAGATCTCCACACTCCATGCAGTGACCATGTTCTATTGTTAAACATTGGTATTCATTGAAGTATATCTTTCCACAGGTTGTGATCCATATGACGCTGGCATCACATGGTCTGCTCTCCTTCCTGATGCAATATGTCCAGAGAAATGTGCAATACTCGGTCAATGTCCTTATTTGTAAGTTGTCTAGATATCATTTCTCATTTGTTGATAAATTAGACAATGTATTGTTGAGATTTGATGAATCATTACATGGAGGTAATATATTCGGAACAATTTACTTGGGTTGTCTTTTAAGGAAGATACATGCCAAATCCATCTACTATCACCTTTAATAAATGTTTATGATGACAGGATATTAATATGATAAATTAGACAATGTATTGTTGAGATTTGATGAATCATTACATGGAGGTAATATTCGCCGCAATTTACTTGGGTTGTCTTTCAAGGAAGATACATCTCAAATGCATCTACTATCACCTTTAATAAATGTTTATGATGACAGGATATTAATATGATAAATGTTAAGTTCCTTTTAGAGAAGTATTTGTGATTTTTATATATATACAGCCATGGAAAAAATTATTAGACCAAGAATGGTTATTGATAGTGTTATTTTTGTGGTATTAAAGTAGGAAATAAAATATCATAAAAACAAAGTATAATTACTGGAATTTGGTATTCATGCAATGAAATACAAAGGCAAATCATTTTTATAATTTTGTATGCATTTTATAGTACCCTTTGTACAGAAGCTTGGTCTAATAATTTTTCCAGGGCTGTATATATTTGCTTTATTCTTAGTACGCTGGGTTTGAAATAATGGAAGGCAACTGTTATATTTGGAATATGAAGGCATTTCAAGACTGATCCTTTTCATATGACAATGCTTCTGTGATAATTTTCCACATTGTAATATAAAGAACGAGAAAGCTCACAAATTATTTTTCACTTTTACCAGGGGAGCGTTTCATCAAGTGTCCTGTCAGTGATTTTTACCGACTAATTTGCTCTCAGCCAATCAGATGCAAGGATTTCAGTAGCTTATAACAGTTGTCGGTAAAAATCACTGACAAAACGCTTGATGAAACGCTCCCCAGAACTCACTCTTCTCTGTAACATACACTCACACAGGCCTTACTATTCTACGCAATATGATGGGAGACCAGCGCATCAAGCAGCTCTTCCGCTCCGAGGGTGGTGAGAAGTTTTTACAGCGAGTCGTCATGGCAACAAAAGGAGCTGTCAAGCTTCATGCAGAGAGATTTTTGTCATTCCTGTCCCAGGGTATGCTTTGCATGAAAAGCAGTTTGCTACCATTGGCTACAATAGAGCCAGTTATGCCACTATGCCATTCTATCTCTACAGTTCTATATTTTTTGACGTGCTATGGGTACAGTGCCTTTATATCCTAAAATGCTAACTTATACCTTTAAGAGGAAACGGAACAGATATCCATCATCTTCAAGTTTTGGCATGAGAATGTACCAGGACATGAAGTGAAACAGTATTATGAAACAAAATCTCTGAATGCATCAATGTTTCATTCCATTCACATTGTATGTAGACTGTGAATAGCAAAATAGTTTTGACACATAAACCATATATTATACAAACAAAACCTTATTTTTACAGCTTGTAGAAGCTCACTTGTTGATCTTGTAACTGCATCTATTTCCTGTATGCAGTTGCATGGATTTTAGTTTCATTCTGTTTCAAGTGTCCATGTACATGTATCCTACCATGGATGTCCATTTTTCTGATAGTTTTATCAGGTGTCTTTTTTCCTACTTTTTTCTTTTCTGGTAATTAATTTCCTTCTCTTTCTAGTTGTATCCTTAGTTTCTTCTCTTGTTTTTCTTCCAGCTGTGTCTAGACTGTTTTTAATCTCCTTTTCTCCTCCCTCTTTTCATTATTATGCTACTTCATAGTATTCTTCTTCCCCCTTTTTCTCCTCTTCATCTTTTCATCTCTTCTTCTTCTTCTTCTTCTTCTTCTTCTTCTTCTCCTTCTCGTTCTCATTTTTCTCCTTTTTCTCCTTTTTCTTCTTCTTCTTCTTCTTCTTCATCTTCTCCTCCTCCTCCTACCCCTTTGCCCCCTTCTTCTTCTTTTTCTTCTTTTTCTTCTCCTACCCCTTCTTCTTCTTCTTCTTTTTCTTCTCCTTTTTCTTCTTCTTCTTTCCCTTCTCCTCCTTCCCCTTCTTCATCTTCTTCTCCTACCTCTTCTTCTTGTAAATGACATCTGCTTCATCAAGTATTGTCATGAATCTGACTTCTCAAAAATGTACATTAGAAAGGAGGTATGTACATGTAGTACTACGACTGAGCCCCCCCCCCCCCCCCCCCCCCCCCCCCCCCCCCCCCGCTGATTGTGGTTTCGACATTAACTACAAGCTCGTTTGTGGTTCTAGAAATACAAGTAAAGAGTTTCAAAACTACGAGTCCGTTCATATGGTCTGAAATTACAAGATAACTTAAAGTTTAGCTCCCATCGTGTGAACCTGACTTTTGTTTCCTTAATGGTTTGAAGTACATATATGTAAAATATATCTCTGTCATTTCTGAAAGGCGTTTCTCTGTCCCATTTTGTTTTTTTTTTATTAGGCACAACTGGACTGGTCTGGTCGTGAACGTGGAACAGGGTATGACTAAGATAAGACTCTGCAAGATTTTACACTAAGGAGGAAAACTATGCAATAGACTATTCGTATGAGTACTTGTTTGTTACTAGTTCCCCAATGGAGGTATGTAGAGTTAGTTACTCAGAGAAAATTAGATGATTTATATCAGAATAATTCAACCCAGTGGCATTTTCTTAGAGGGGATAAATCACCAAAATATACATTGTTTGTATATCATTAGAAGACATGAAATCATGAACAACTACAAAAAATAATGAGACATTAAAATTGTTATGGATTCAAGTGCATAATATTTCAGATTTACCCTTACGAAAACATATTGATATAAATAAGTGAATTGAATGATTCTTTTTCTATACCTTATTTATTGTGAAGTAGGGGACCAGTCTGTATCTGTATCTCAAGTCTGTGCATATTTTTTTTTTCAAATTGTTTTTATTTTCATAAATTAAGAAACAATCACATACTATAAAAAAAAAAATTACATAACAAACATGAAATGGGAGTAGGTGTTCTCCTTTCTGCTTCTCATGCATGTACAATGATATATCTCATAAGAATTGTCCGAATTCTTTACATTGTACTATATGGTTACAAATGCCCATTTAAGAGTCTTCTCCATTACACACATCTTTCCACTTTTTTTCAAAAAAATTACTTGTCTATTTTGAAATTAGTCTGTGCATATTTTATAATTCTCAATGTTGGTTTCTCGCTTTATTCATTTCTTTTTAAGATAAGTAATCTTTTGTTTCCCTGTATCAATTTTTCATAATTTTTTTTTCTTTTTTATTCTTTTTTTTAGATATTGTAATATTATGGCAACCCCAAAATGTATGCAAATTGATGCTTCTGCCTTGGTAGTTAATTATAATATATGCAAAAATAATTACCATTATAAAATCAGTGTCAAATGTACCAGTTTTGTTCAAGATTGGATCTGAAATTATTATGATGTGTATTCTTGTCTTATTTATGCTGAAAACATGTGGGCATATCCTTGATAAAGGAAATTCCCAGAGATAGTTTAAGAAGTTGTGATTTAATGTACCTCGTACAGTATTACAAATTTATTTTATTTTTATGCCTCCGCCCACCGTAGGTGGTAGCCGGAGGCATTGTGTTTTCGGGTCGTCCGTCCGTCCCCTTTTCGTTCTTCAAAACTGCTTTGTGGATCATTTTGTAACTTGGCCCATGTATGCATATGGGAGGGACGATGAACTGATTAGGTTTTGGGGTCTCAAGGTCAAAGGTCACAGAGGTAATTATGTACATAAAAATGGTTCGCTCTCGCAATAACTTCAGAACTGTTTGACTTATCAGCATCTAACTTGGCCCATGTATGCATATGTGAGGGACGATGAACTGATTAGATTTTACGGTCTTGAGGTCAAAGTTCAAAGGTCATAGAGGTCATTATATAAATAAAAATGGTTTGTGATGTATGGAGTCTTGGCCTACCTATTTTAGAAATTTCAAGGGGACATTGGTCTATTTGCTATAATATATCTATTTCTTCGGTTTATTTGATGATTGTAAGTCATCAATGGTAAGTTTTTTATTTGTACGGGATGAAAATGAAATGAAATAAATTTTCTGTCTCCTGTGCTTCTGTCGCCTGGCGGAGGCATAAATTCTGACCGCGCGCGGTCGAAGATTCATCTAGTTTATATTTAATTCAAAAGAGACAACTTGTACAAAATTTGATAGTTAAGCAGTTAAATACAAAACCTGTAGATCACTCAGGCTGGGTTGGAGCCTTGATAATGCATGTTTTATGAAATCAAATCAGACTTCTCTGGTTAACACTACCTGTGTATGGAACACATTCTTGGTACATGGTACATGGAAAATCTTGTTTAAGATACCAGCCAAAATTTGTTCCTTGAATGCAGTGAAAGCTACGGTTGCCGGAACTATTATTAAAGCAGGGGTAATAATATCCAAGTCCCTTGGAAGTGTATGGACATTATGTGGTATGCACTCTACAAGAACAGTATGTTATTGTGTAATATAAAAAAGGGGAATTTCATACATGATTATGATATTACCTTTAATTAATCTGGCTAGTCAAAAAGTGAGTTCATAGATTTGGGTTGAAGTAATTGTCCATGTCACATCTCTATGCCTTTTATTGTGGATGTGCCCATACATATACATGCACTGTATTCCTTTTGCAATCTTAAATACAGAATTGTATGAATACCTTTTTTCATGAAAAATCAACCATTAGATTTTTAAGTGTATTTTAGATGTATATTACCAAGTGTTCTTTTGCTTTGGAGGGCTATTTGTAACTCTTGGGGTCTTTAACAAGAATCCATAATTCTGTAACAAAATCGATCTTATCAATCGACTTTGTCCTGGAAATTGGATTTGGGACTGATTGATTTCATGACAGAACAATTGACTCCGATATAGAATCACAAGCATTACACTTGGTGTCCCCATATCTGCATCAAAAAGTTGTTATTTTTCTTGAAGACAATTGATAATGCATGTAGTAATAATAATGTTCTGGATTTATAAAGTGACTAATACAGCTCCGATGTCTCTAAGTGCTTTGCAGATTCGGGACCTTTGAGTTCCGGAATAAGCCAGTTCGGGGTTAGCGCATGGTACAAATGACCCCAAATATCCACAGATATTAATAGACATGGAGGGTCCCTTTATGTGCACTTCAGAAAAATATCTCTGGGAGTGATAGAGGTGCCTCGTGAGTAGCTTTTGTTTCCCCCTTTAAAAAGAATACTTCCACCTGGATATCATGGAATGCACCATTAGTGCATAATTGAATAATGATTACATGACATTCATGAGCACATATCGAATATTAGTGTCAGTTGGTTTTAGAATTTGGTACAGATGACCTTTATCTGCTCATGCTCAGATTGCATCTCCGAAGTGGCTTATTCATTTGTGTAGTTGTAGTGGTATAATGCTGTTTCATTCCAAATTTCAGTGTTTGAAAAACTTTGCAAAAGGGATATACTACCTTTTAAGGGGAAATTGATTTGCCATACATTGATGAGACTTTCATTATCAGTGTTTTATTAATGGTAATAAATGTATAGTAGTTTTATATAGTTTGAGGAATGGATTGAATTATTAAAGCCGCCAGTATAATTATGATGTGCAAGAACAGTATTTGTATTTTAAGAATTGAGGCTGGGCCTAGCTAGTTTGTATTGGTACAAGTAGTACAACTATTCTGAAATCCTTGCGATGTCTTTCATATTTGATCTACAAAGTCACCTTGAAATTGTAAAGTGATCTAGTGTCATGTTACCAGACTCTAGAAGGAATAAGATCTCTTGAAATTAGATGCATATTTAGATTTGACGTGTATTGTCTTTCTTATTTGATCTGCAAAAATACCTTGAAATTTCTATCAGATTCTATAGTGAGAAATAAGTGTCTTTAAACTAGTTTTGTATGTAGATTTGATTGTTATTATTGATGTACGACACATGCTCCTGTGACAACTGTTCCGTGGTCAATATTCTGCACTAATCTGGGGCTGTATTCTGAAAACTATGTTAGCTTTTATGTTAAGGAAAACTATGTTAATTGTCATAACAAACTGCAATTGCGCGCAATAAACACTAATCATTGGTGCTTGCGCCAAATGTCTCTGTTAACATTACGCGAGCACAGCCATCTTTGCGCAATCATGAACCAATGACTTGTCCTGATTTTGATTTGTTATGACAATTAACATCGTCTTACTAACGTAAAAGATAACATCGTTTTCAGAATACGGCCCCTGGCTCTTAACTTTAATCCTAGACCAAACACTCTAGCAAACAGAATGGTTGGTTCATTCTTTTGTTCTGCGTCATTTTGATTTCTAAGACTACAATCCATCCAAAATTCAGCAGCGCGACTAGTCACACGTACAAAGAAACATGATTCAATATCCCCTATCTTATGTAATTTATATTGGTTACCATTCCAGTCTCGCATCCAGCTCAAGATACTGTTATTAGCTTCTGACTGTTTTCATGGACTAGCTCCATCTCGGCTAAAGGAGTTACTCACTGCGTACAGACCAACAAAAAATCTTCGATCATGTAAAAATAACTCGTTTATTGTTCCTCCTATTCTTACTAACACATGGTGAACATTCATTTGCCCCTGCTGCCCCAGTTTTATGGAATAGCCTCCCCGACTCTCTTAGAAACATTAATACAATAGATACGTTTAAGTCTGCCCTTGAAACACACTGATTTCAAATGTTAAACAGATAGAAGGAACTCAGTAACTTATTTTTTCTTTGCTTGTTTTCTTTTTCTTCCTAAGGGCATGGAGACATATATATATGTAATGTGTTATTCGCTATACAAGAATGGTTTATTACTATTATTATTATTAACCGTAACCCTTACCCCAAACTTAACTAAAACCCAATTACAACCATGACCCTAATTCTCCATCTTTGATGAAACAAACCCAGGAGCAATTGCTGAAGGAGCACATTATTATTATGTTATTATTATCATGTTATAGTAAATTTGTAATGCAAAGTTATACCAAGTCATAGCTCTGAGTGTTCAGAGGGATGCTAGTTTTTAGGGGTTCCATCATGTATGGGTCTCTCTTCAGCCCCAAAGGCTTATTATCAACCGAAACAGTGATTTTCTTTTTTAAACAGAACAAGATTGCTTGCGAAACTCGTGAACCGAAATTGATGTTGTGCGCTTCAAATTTATGTATCTTTTTCTCTAAACGCAAGTGTAATTTGATATCAATACCTGTTTATACAAAAAAGTGCAACTCGTAATTCTAATAAAATATTATCATAATACCATCGGTCACCGCACACTTTAGAGAGTGGTCATATCTGGGATTTTGAAGGGAAAAAAAAAATCAGCAATAAATGAACAGATTCAGGTTCAGTAGAGTTATATGCCATGCATTTTCAGTCACTTTACTGTGACTATATGTGCCCACTCTATGTGCAGACCATGGAAGGGTTATGAGAGCAATCATGCAAGTCTACATTAGACTTTGTTCCTTCTGTTTTATTTGGAGGAGTGGTAAAGGTCCCCCCCCCCCCCCATTTAGTTATAAAAACAAAGCCCCTACAAGGTTACATGCAAGTAGAAACCCTGATTTTATGGTGAATTTATTGAACAATTGTCGACTCTCCAGATGAAAAAAGCAATACCTTTTGTACCATAAAAAGGTGCAGTGTTGGTCCATTAGCCGATTTTTTGCTGTGATGTGTGAACAGTTCTCCATTATTATTTTGAGGTATTCTGTATTTATTCATTCTCTGATGTGTGGGAAGTTGATTCCATTGTTGAGAATATCACAATTATTCCATTATGCTCTAGCTAGAGGCATGCATGGGTTCACATTGTACACCATGGCTGTTTCATAATATTAGAAATTGAGATTCATGCGAGACACCCCTGTGAACTTCTTTGGCAAAATATTTTAAAGGGTTGCATCTTCCACATTGGTCTTTACGCATGGTAGCTGATTTTAGCCATTTATATGAATGCATATATGATATACAAATTTTGCAATAGTAGGCATTATGCAGGAATCTTAAGCTTGTATGATCAATTTGCTGGTAATATATGAATTCCAGGAATGAGAATAAACCCTGAAATGTGAATTGTTGATTCTTAGCAAAATGAGACATTAATAACTTGCTACATATCCATAGTGACTACGGAGCTGATGACACATATATTCACCATCATAAAGGATAATAGGTAAAAGGGAACTGGAGGTGTTTCTTGCTCTCTGAACTCATGTATAATTTGAGCTTTAGTTAGTAATCTTGGTCGAATATCCTCTGCATGTGGCTCTAGTCAAATTAAGCATTGTTTTATCTTTGCTTTGGTCCATTATTTGAAGAAAACAAACAAACACTAGAATATAAAGAAGTGGAACCGGCTTTGTTGTAACGGTGTTCTCTACATTACGTCCCAAATAAAGTTAACAGTTGGAAAAGTCTTGCCAAATGAATATAAAAAATATTTGCAGGAAATTATCATACATATTGTATGCTCATGGTCTCTTCTATCAAATTACACCAAAATATCAGGTGATATTTTAAGCTCAAATGAGCAAAAGCGACTTTTGAGAAAGGGTACAAAGTCCAGATTTGACAAGAATCATGAGAATTGGTGTTTGTTCTGGCTGGTATTAACAAATTTGAGAACCGTTAACAGTTGACAGAAAAGGTCATCCCAAATAAGTACTTAAATATGTTAATGAAATTTTCCATAACTATGGATAGCTTAGGGTCTCTCCTATCAACTATCAAATGACATCCAAAACATATAACGTTATTGTACCCTTGAGTGAGCAAAAGCCATTGTTGTGAAATGGTGCAAAATCCACGGTTGACAAAAATTGTATTGGTTCTGGTTGGTATCAGCAAAGTTGAGAGTCTTGAAAAGGCTTAGACACATTTTGTATTCTGATCATTAAAAGGCAATTTATGAAGAAGAGGCTTTGTTTTCTGTATGCCCTGACATGTTCCATCAAAACTTCATGGTTGACTGAAAGCCAGCTTGAATGAAAACCTCGCCAAATATATTTCAAAACACACAATAAAGTAGTTAATTGCTCATTGAAGCATAAACATGTTGATGAGATACGTAAGTACATACGAAGAACAAAACCTGTTTTTTCATATAATTGTCTATCATTGATCAAAATATGAAAATTTTAAAGCCTTTTCATGACTGAATTTTGCTGATACTAGCCACAACAAATACCAATTGTAAAGTCTGGATTTTGCACCTTTTCACAAAAGTGATATTTGCTCTCTTATTACAATAATAAGCGTAAAATATCGCCAGATCTTTAGGTGCCATTTAATAGAATAGAATCGAAGCTATCTACAGGTATGAAATTATGCTTTAAATATTTTGAAGTATTTATTTGTGGAGACTTTTTCTGATTCAACTTTTTTATGGGATGCACTGCATATTGAAGTTCCACTGTACGTCACAGGGAATACATTTCACAGTATATATTTGGAGTTATTGTTATAGAGTAATAAAGATTCATTACTGTGGTTATAAGGGTATTGGGTTCATGATAAACTGGTGAAGTAGGGCGTAGGACGTATAGTTGTTTGAAGGGTTATAGTAAGTAGGGCAAGGGGTGGGTAGGTAGCGTGATCAATAGTGAGCTTTCGAATGTGTGGACTTGAACGCCGTCCTAGATCCTCCCAACTACAATGGACTGCTTTGTGTTAGCTGCATATCGCGCTTTGTGCAAGAACGGCTCACCCGTCCACTGGCTTCTCCCTCGTCTACTAGTCAGATCGAGAACACGTCAAACATGGTTTTGCCGTCTTCTCTAAAACGTGAACCTCGCTTCACCCATTGTTAGCTTCATGCTTCACCTACTTTGTACGCAGTCAACACAAAACAGTCCATTGTCGCTGGGAGGATCTAGGACGACGTTCTAGTCAACAAATCCGAAAACTCCTTAATGTACATGTTGGGTTGACGATTCCCAGGTCGAATTTCACAGTTCGCCTCAGCTCAGCTTACAAACAGAAAAGGCTGCCTGTAGATTTAACTCCCATTAAATTACGATACATCAGTCTCCTGATCAGTATGTATTTGTACTGGTATCAATTCATTTTGATTGCTTAGTAGGCCTATGTTGTATTTTGTTACAGTATCTCACAATCACAGTATAATGCATGAATGAGGAGACAGCATAGGAAGGCAAAGGAGCCTTATTGGTGCTGCCACCAACAAAGGATAAACAACATCATAATTTATACATAAATGCAAAACAGAGAAACCATAGCAGAGCAAAAACAAACGGTACAAAAGTAAGAGTGAAGCCTGAACATTAGTAAAGTATGTATTATAGTATCCAGTATGAGTGATTTCAACCTCCTTTTGAAGACTTAAGAGAAGGACTACATTAATTTATGTGGGTAAATTATTCCGGATTATGGGCACCTTGTAGAAGATAGATTTTTGCAACATTAATTCTCGTTAACGGTAAATAAAAGTGGGGGAGGGACTACGAGTTTTGTCAGGCTCTTCATGTCACCAAATGTTTACTACTATACAGGACCGTTCTGCTGCACGTTTATATGCGTTCCAATACATTTATGATGTCGGTGTGTCAGCATTATTTTATGATGTGATCGATAACCCCATTATTCATATTTGCATATAGAGGAATGGCAGTTCAGCGCCGTTCAGTTCAGTTTATATCACTTTCAGCAAGCACACAACTAATAAATTTAGGCTTTGATCATTCATTGTCATGCTGTACAGGGGCGGATCCAGGAATGGGGAAAGGGAAGGGGGATTTCGAAAAAAATAAAGGGTTCTCAGAAATTTAGGGTGTCTTATTTATGCAAAATTCTTTGAACAGCATTGAAAAGGGAGAGACGCATTTTTGTGTTGTGCACTTGGGCTTATGTGGGGAGGGGGGGGGGGGGCGGTTTGGTTGTGCCCCCCCCCCCCCCTCCCTAAATCCGGCAGTTATATTGACAAGCCGTTTTGTTTACAATGACAGGCTTGCCAGTTGTCAAGCTTTTGCCCGACAATTTATTTTATGCCCAGTCACTTCTCTGTTTCCGGCATTTTCAGGTCTACTCCGTATTCTTCTGGGACTTGTTTCAAGCTAATACATTTTGAGTGAAAGCAGCTATAGTATCCTAGCTAGAAATGATAATTAAATTTATGATCTTTGGGGCGAGGAACACGTAACGCGAATGAAATTGAACTGAAATTAATTTTATTAAACATTGAATTACATCAATATTATGTTCACAAACGTAATTATAGCAGTACAGGGGAAACTAACTATCATGAGGAGGACCTTGGGAATATGAAAATTACGTTATATCAGGAATCTCCTTATATCAGGGTAAATAAAAAACCCCAAAGCACATGAAAGACCTAGGACCACCAAAATTACCTTATTATAACATGAATTTTGTTATATTGCAGTTCTTTATCTTTTTGATTTTGTTAATTAATTTCATGAATTATTCATGATTGTCTGTACTTATTAATGGAAAATGAGATTGCTTTACCAATATGATTGCGAAAAGGAATGGTTTTATCATGAACTACTTTGTAGCTTCATGATATTATTGCGGCTTTTCATGAATTATAAAAGCCAATGAATAGAGAGGGCTGGGGGGAATGAGATAGAATAGAGGTAAAAACGAGGGAGAGAAGAGAGAGATATACGAGAGGAGACCTACACTGTAAAAAAATGTAGGAATTTACAGTAAATTACTGGCAACCCGCTGCACAGTAAATTACTGTATTTTTCACGGTATTGTACTGTTTATTCTACAGTTAAACTGTAAAAAGCAGTATGTAACTAAAAAAATATTTAACTGTAAATGATACAGTATTTTACTGTGCAGCCGGGTTGCCAGTAATTTACTGTACTTCCTACATTATTTTTTTACAGTGTAGAATGAAAGGACTGGTGCAGGGAGAGATAGGAAAGCGTGTGCCTACATTATACATGTAGATCATTGACGGATTTTTTTTTTCTTCATCTTATATCTTTCTTCTGTGTGCCTACCCGAGTGTAAATTTTCACATGCAAACTAAGACAGTTTTTTGGACAAGTTTAGCGGGAAATTAAATATCCTGTTTCTAATCTGATGCCATTCTACTATTACTATCAGGACTATGTCGACGTTGAAGATTTCAACATGCAATGCATAAAGCTCTCTCACACCCCCTCACCCTCCCGCGCGCGCGCTTTCTCTACCTCTCTCCCTTTCTCTCTTCCTCTCTCTCTCTCCCCCACACACATATTTATGTCTCGCTTTATTCTCTCCAACTGTAAGCTTGGCTTTTCGCAAGGAAGCTGACGGGCGTATATTACCGTCCGTTTGATTTTATTCTTCATCATTAGTGTTTATATCGTCGGATAAACAAACATACATGGAAAGACAAGGAATGTAATAAATCATAAAGCTTTATATTATCTCACATCGTATAAATCAGAAAACAGATTTACTGTCTTTCACTCCAAGCTATATATAGTAATATAAATATCAACTATTAGAGGCTTGCATTTTGTTGGTACGTTGCCGTATCAATTACGTTGCCGTATCAATTTCATTAAGATAGTCAAACGGTTAGATCAAGGTCATTATCATAACAGACTTTGTTTACATTGGCGATACTGATAACAGATGGCACAAGTGCGGCAAAATCATCAAGAGTACTCTTAACAAGATATTGATGATGTTTACTTATTAGATGATTATATTCTAGACATTAATTTCTCAGTAAATAGATAATTTGCTTACAGGTCACTAACATCGCAATGTATACAGTGTACCTGCATGCTCTTAGTTGAGGTCGGTATTTAATTTTCCGAAATAAAGCTTAAATGTGCATAAATATCGGGCTAATCTTTCTGTCCGTGCTTTCGTTTATATAAAGGATGATTATTCATTCTGACGTAATTCAAGCTTTATATCACCGATCGGCAGAGCGATCAAACTGCATAGCGTCATGCGGTGACTCGACAAACATGGAAAGCATATACCTTTTCAATTTGTAATAACTCCTTGGAAATAGACATTTTTTGCTTTAGGCCTTTCTGGTGTAGTGACCTATGTTTCGTCGGAATGGTCTCATAAATTGCAACAGCATCAACATACCCATCTCCAAAAATACAATAATTTTTTTAAATTTGTAAACAAATCTTTCGGCATATTACTCCCAGTGGTAAAGATCGTATGCTCGATCTGTAATGAAAAACACATTGTTTACACTTCGTTTACTAACCATTGTCTACGGCGGACCGTTTGAATATTAATGAGTCAGAAAGAAGAGGATTCTAGTTCGTCGTGACTTGGCCGTGAACCAGAATAGCCTGGTGGTTAAGTCGCTGCCCGGCAAGCAGTAGATGACAGGTTCGAATCCCGCTGGTTCCAATTTTTTTCTGACTTGTGTTTTTCATTACAGATCGAGCATACGATCTTTAACACTGGGAGTAATATGCCGAAAGATTTGTTTACTAATTTAAAATTCCTCCCCAGTCAAGCTTCTTCGTTTACTAATAATTGTTTTATTATCCCGATTATACAGGTGTGTGTGTGTGTGTGCGTGTGCGAGGGTGTGTGCGTGTGTACAATATGGTTTGCAACTTATATACCATCCGCGTTGCTCCATTGTTGCTTTTTTATTACTACAAAATGTTATAGACGACCTATATTGTCTTTTAGTTTAAATTTCTTCCCTCTGTCAATAACTTGGATTTAGAGCAATGCACATTCAGTTCGCCAATCACCAATCACTCCTCATTTTGTGGGGAGAGGGGCTAAACGACAAAACGTCATAATATGTCCAAGTGCTTTTGATAGCCAGGTTCTAAAGAAAACACTGATTTTCGATTATTTTTTCTTTAAAATGAGGAAATTGAAACTGTCAATTTTTCTTTCCATTTGGCAACCGTAGGATGAAATTAACAAAATAGGAAATTTCCCATGTTATAACAAACTAAAGTAATGTTGCTTGCAACTTTTTAGTACGCTTATAGACAACATAATGATTTAACATACATTAATACACAAAATATAACATTCATCAAAGTATGTTAAATGTTAAATATTACTTAAGGTAAACTTTATACGAAAACTTTGATATTTTAGCAGGAAATGAATGAATATATTCGTCTACAGAGACAAAAAGAAAACGCAAGTTTATAAATAATAATTCTATCATTACTAACTTGCTTATAGTTTATAAAGTATTACATTACTTCATGATGGGGATTCATATATCAAAAAGGAAATACATCCTGTGTTTCTGTTTCTATTATTTTGTTCTTATTCTCATCTAGTTTATGTTACGATGAAAGGTGCAGTTTATCTTACTGTGTTCTTTAAAGAGATTGCCCATCTGAAAATGCAAAAATCCCTTTCATAACAGGTGCCACTGAAGTATGATATGCATTTTTTCTGGGACGCACTGTATTTGAGCTCTACTTGTTGCTGCTGCTGCTGCTGCTTTTTCTTTTTCTTCTTCTTCTTCTCCTTCTCCTCCTCCTCCTCCTCCTCCCCTTACTTTTTTTACTTTTCTTCCTTCTCCCCCTCTTCTTCCTCTTCCTCTTCTTCTTCTTTTCGTTCCTCATTTTCTTTTTATTTAAATCTTCGCTTTGAGTCAACATACACATGTAACAATAATATATTGATACATGAACAGTAAAGAAAAATGAACCGTACCAAAATAAACCCTCTAGAAATAAAATGCGTTTGTTTCACCAGCGTTACCACTTACCAAGCGGGTATATAGAGAAAGAACGGTCGTACGAGAATTCCTTGATATAATTCGACATTGAAATGACCTTGGGTTGAAGGTAACGGTTAAAAGTGAACATAATGGAAAATTGTTGACAGTGCCATGTCGTGCCTCACCGTACATAGTACTAAATACTTATACAAATATATTCCCAAGGTTTTGAAATGCGGACCCTTACAATGCGATCATAACGGGTACATACAGTTATATGCTAACATGTCACTTCTTCAACCAGGGGAGCGTTTCATCAAGCGTTTTGTCAGTGATTTCTACGACAACTTTGCTCTCAGCCAATCAGATGCAAGGATTTCAGTAGCTTATAACAGTTGTCGGTAAAAATCACTGAGAAAACGCTTGATGAAACGCTCTACAGTACTCATTTGGAGTCAATAGAAACAAACATTCTAAATCTTTCTTCTCGTGAAGATACCCTCCAATTAATTTTTAAAAATATATAGAAAAAATAGTAAATGTATGAAACAAAAAGCACAAAACTATATATTACGATATAATGCACGAGACATGCATGGTGGTATGCAAATCTCCAGATAGGAACACTTGTAGATATCATCTTTTCATCTCCCGACTTTCATATTGTACATAAATTATCGATGTTTAATGTCTGCATATTGACGTTGATGTATCATACGCGTCTGCATTATCTGCATGCATGTCTATAACTTCGGAATATTTATATCTATATCATACTATGCATGGTGAGGTACAATATATATCATATATATTCATATAATTCAATGTGTTAATGATGTGGCTCCATATTGTCATATTGATGTTTGATCATTACTTTTTTTACAATAGTTTGTCTGAAAACGCCTGAATTCCTTTGACTGTTTTCGAGGGTCATCTTAACAACGGCTCTTCATGTTTACTCCTTTTTTTAAACTTTACCTCGGGGTAAATAGCAAACCCATCCAGTATCCAAGCGTTGCGTTCTTTAAACCGCTGGTTTTAAGATTGTTTGTTTTGACTGGCAAACAGCGTCAAAGGTTATGTATCTTTGCCGACACCAAATTAAAAGTTAATGTTTAACTAAATCTCTAGCTATGAAGAGTTTGTGAACCTTTTGCAAATTGGTGCACATATTGAACCCGTGCACAAAGAGCTTCCATGCTTGAAACCACTAAAATAGACGTAATTGATAGTCATTATTTGGAATTCAGGAAACAAATACTTAAACGAAGTCGTGTTTTTTGACATCGTGACTTAACAACGAAACACCCATTGTCATGAGGCCCACAGAATATGTTTTAAACTATTTTATTAACACTGATCAATGTTCCTTTTTCTCAATTTCCATTTTTAAATACAAAGATGAGTATTGCATAAAAAGTCATTTGACTACCTCACTATGTATTTTGAAAGAAATAATTAGAATGTCTTTTTTTTTCATATACCCTACTGAAGAGTGAATGCGATTGAATAATAACGCACGTTATTATTACAAAGGGCAATATCCATCTAAAAATCATTTGATTCACATATACATTTTATGAGTTATGTGCAATGGAAATATATCCATCAAAAGTGTTGGGGTATCGAAGTATCCAATCAAAACAAATACTTGGTGAATTAATTATCTCAAATTTTGTGCAAGATTTTATTTTACACGAAGTGTACTCGGAAAATAAACAAATACAAAAGAAGCAAACTGTATCTATTTATACAGTCAACGATTTTTACTATGAATCTTTTCACTATTTCTTCCCAAGAATTTTTTCATTTTTTTTTACTAAGTACACATCAACCCCTTTCATTTTTTGCCTAAATTATGCCTGGTTAGTTTTGTATAGTAGTATATCGTTATTGGATATATCGGACTATAAGATTCCCAGAGAAAAAACCTTCAGAGCTTTGGGTGTATCGTCTATGTGATCTCAAAAGTAAAATAGCGTATGATACTTTAAAATAGAATTCTAAGATCATAGAAGTCAGAAAAGGAGTTTGATCACCTATCCATACGTTTCGATGTCTACGTTCTGATGATGGGAACGCCTGCTTCAAAACAGTGAAGCATGAAAAGTTGAAAGTATGCTGCAATGCCATATCGAGAACATGTTATAGATCAGAAAACTAAATATTAGTCACACTTTTGAAATAAAGTATTATTCTTCATATCCATAATCATTCATGATAGTGGCGTTGTCCTATCGCCTTTTTCGCGTCATACGATACGGTCTCTTGAATCAGCAAAATATGCGACACCATCCAGAACATTGTAGATATCTGTCAACTATAAACGTGAGGACAATTTGAATACAATTTCATATACACATTAGCAATGCCAAAGAAGTGTTTGATGCAGCATGTGTATTTCATAATACTTCCTGAGTGCATTTTTCGCTCAATCCTTCTAACTTTCCAGTGGATACTGCTTGATTCTCAACTAAACTCTCCATTAATGCACAATCCGATGATGATAGCGATGATGTCGACATCGACGATGAATAGTTTGAAACTTCACCATCTGTAGACGATGTGACTTCGTCGGAGTCCAGTCGGAGCCGACATTCGTACATCTGCTCGTAGAACGGTAAGGCAATATCTACGAGATCCCTGATCTTCTTTGGTAAGCAACTGATGTCGATGTCAGTCCTTGAGGATTTGACCAGCTCAGAGGTGCTGAAGGCGCGGTCATACTGCCCCATCACTTTATTGACAAACATGAGTCTCTTGGAGTAGCTCCATTCCTTGAGGTCGTACTTGACCTTTCGCCATACGGTCATTGGCTCTTGATAGGGGACACCAGTGGCCTTGCAGTACATCTTCAAAATCTCCTCTGGATTCTCCACCAAGTCATCAGCATCTATCACAATGGGTTTCTGTCCTAGTTTGTGGATGGTATACTGCATCAGATCGTACATCTCTTTGTAGACCAGACCTTCCGGCAGGATATCATCCCTCAGGTCCAGTTTCAGCAGTTTATTGGGGAACTTCTCCAGGAAGGTCTGGAATGAGAGGAATACCTTCGCGGGATGTCGGATGAGGAACGTATGCTTGTAGCCTTCGGGAATCATGTCGAATTTCCCGGCCACCGAATAAGCAAGCTCTTTACAAAACACCAAACCTTTCCCGGCCTTCTCAGCCTCGAGGCGTTTCTTGACCTTCTTGTAGGACAGGTTCGGCTCGTAGACCACAGGTTCGAACAACCTCGGGATCTTGATCTGTCGGTTTGGTCCAAGGTGGCAAGCAGCCGTGTAGAGTTCATGTGTAACGTCCACCTTCAGGGTATCGCTGTTGAGGCAGCTTATACAACGCTCAAAGGCTGTGGATAGTGACCGAGGAGGCGCCCAAAGCATTATCCGTATTTGACATTTACTCGCCGACGCCATCTTCTATGGTTGCGTGATCAGTTCGTGCAGAATTGAGAAGTGTTCACCTAAATAATACAGACACAAACGAGGAAACAATAACTGTGAGACAGAATTATAAGTCAAACAAATTTGAAATGCTTCAATATGTCTCGATTTATTTGGTGACAAAAGTGAATTACAGGTGATGGATTAGGATTGTCCGAAGGGGGGGGGATACATTTTGCCCGAGAGTAATTCTTTTTCAAGAAGCATACTATCAGAAATCCTGTCGACCATCTCCAGGGGAAAAGAAATATTAATCTCTGAAAAGCATAACGATATAACAAAATATAGTCCTCAGATTTCAGACCCGTAGAAAAAAAAAATCGTATTTCAAATCCTATAAAACACCATTTCTTGCGTATTTTGTCCTTGACTTGCGCGCAAATAACCCTCAAAGACCATGTCATATTCTTGCATTTCTCCCCCTTTTTGTCTCTTTTGCGTTTTTTTTTTGTGCCGCCCGGGCACGTGCCCCCTCTGCCCCCCCCCCCCCCCACGTAGATACACCACTGCCTTACCCTAACCCTAAACCTTATGTAAAACCCAATCATAATCCTAATCCTAATCTTATATCGAAATGAAGCCCAGAGTAATTATTGTCGCCGAAGCATCACCGTCATTTTGGGCTTCAACACAACCCTTCAACCAAATAGTTGCAGTCACTTGAAGTTTTGAAATTCATGAAAAGTGAGGAAATGCAATTTGGAACTATTATCATGATTATGTCATGTATGTGGGCAACCGCATCAGTTTTCGTGCAATTCTTGTGAACAATATTGACAAATAGAGGTCAAGTGTGTATGATAACAAATTTTTGGGAAAAAACGATACTGTTTACACAATATATTACGAGCTTTGCCCAATATACTTTGGAGAGTTTGGATCACTGCCAAATTGTATTCCGTTGTTTTTATTATAATCTTTTATTAAAGCGATGGTACATCTTCACGCATGATCGCAAAAAAACCAAGCAGGGACGTTAGGAATTTGCAATTGATGAAACCTATTTACGTGGAATGATCTCCTTTGATTTGTTTGGCTTTTTTTTCTCAAAAATATTTTCACTTGATTTGATTCTATTCATCTGCGGCAAAACATTACAGTGTTCATGACAACAAGATAGCTAACGAAAGCAAAATATCTCCCCAAACAATAATTTGAAAAGTAAAAGTAAAAATTTGTTTCCGCTTGCGAGAGGATGACTAGGAAAGGAGAAACCAAGGAAAAATTTGAGGGGTTTTTTTTCTTCAACTTTTCGCTTGAATTTAAACATTGGCAATAAAACAGTCTCCTGTTGTGATTATCCTGCAGGCCTACTTCCATATGAATAGGAGTCCATTCTCTTTCTCGTTCTAATTTGCAATGGATTTTATATGAGCGTGTTAGGTTTATTTTTTGCACTTTTTATTTATATTGTATTTGCACAGAATACGGATTTTTATCGTTTTATGTCGCCTCCAAATCACAGTTAAACAGAGGGAACTTGTTCCCTTTGTTCATGCTTTATCTCAAGTTCTCCTTCATTTTCTTACAATAAACACGCACACATGTCAAGGGATAATGGGTAGAAACTAGGAATTGCTATTCATGATTGTACTTTGAAATGTATGTTTGTCACGTACAACAGTTTGTAATGGACTGCAATGGAATGAAATGAACTAAACTGCCCCCCCCCCCCCCCCACTCCACTCCCCCTGTTAAAAACTGCATGATCCATATTTCATATGCTTCGGGCTGTATTTTAAAGCAACACAAAGCAATGTACATGTTTGATCACGGTTGCATTGATTTATATGACATTTTATGAATAATCTATTTTCAAAACTGATCCGGTTGATTCACATCCATTCAACAGTTTCAAAGTTCAATGCTGGTGTAATCACATTCTTAGAGTATGTGTAATGTTGATCGCACAAGTGCGAAGTCGAAACTTACGTCAGCTACATAACATGCCCATTTGAATTTAACCCATAGACTACGGGAACCATATGGCTCCTTTATTTAGCCTGTGAGAGTGAGTTAAAGAATTCAGTTGTCAATGGGTTCAGGTACATTAATCCTGGGGTATTGATAATGCCGCTCTGTAAGGTATTTAGATTGTTTTTGCTTATTTAAATTGAAAGGTTATTATGGTTGCAAAAAAAAAACCAACTGCATGGGTTTGATCTCCCACTTTTTATGAAAGGCTAGGCTACAAAGTACAGAATTAAGGATTTGGACATTATAGGGTAGAAATGGGGATGCCGCATGTGTTCGGCACATAAGTATCAGTTCACGTTGCCAAAGTATGATTGGAAATTTATGATTCTCATGAAGAAAGGAGAGATAGTTGAAGTAGTCAATATTTGGAAATATTGATATGGCACTCTTGAACATGCCTGAGGGCAACAGTGATTAGATTCACTTTTCCAGCTCTCGTCAAACACTCTACATTTTGTGTTGCTTTGTGTTGATTTGACCCCCCCCCCCCCCAAAAAAAAAATAAATAAAATAAAAAAATAAAATAAATAAATTAAAAAAAAAAATAGGGGGAATAATAATAACAATAATAAATAATATTCAGAACTACTTCTAAACGATTTTTTTAAACTAAAGACAACTGCCTCAACATTTGATTTCATGATATTATGCACAAATCAGCGCATCGTTAAGGTCCTCTAACTGTGCTTGAACATTTTTTGTCGCTTTGTTCCCTCGCATGTATTTATTGGGATAGTTTCGTGTCCCAATATTGGCTACACAGCATTTCAAAAGGGTTCAAAATGGAAGAAAAAATGTTATTTTCCGCGTGGTATATTTAGCAGTCTCATAATGATAAAGAGTATGGGCCCCCTTGCGATGTTAACTTAAGTAAAATACATAAGACATTGCGTTTTTTAAGGCTTCAAATGCACCCACAAATATCTAGATGGGGGAATTTCATTTCTTTTTGTGCAATACAGAAACTTCAGAAAGTGCCTTTAAAATTTGGAACCTAAAAAAATTATTTACATTTTGAGTTGCGTTCGCTCGCATCGCAAACTCGCACAAATAATTAGGATAGCACATTTTGCACATAATGTAACTGATTTCCTTCCTTATTTCCACGTACATGTAACTGCAATAATACAAATTATGTCCATTGCAGGGTTGGAAACAAATCAACCAAAAACAAATCGGGATTTATTTGATTCAAATCCATTCCCTAAAGAACGACACGATAACAATTTCAAAATAAAAACAAAGAAAATATTCACTTGATTTTTCAAAGTTATAGCCCTATTAAAATGTTGTTCCTTTACAATAGAAATTATTTTGGTAGATCTAATAATTTACAAAAACTCACTTGGATGAGTTTTTTCAGCCAAAGATGAAATTTTAAAAAAAAATCAATGATTTTTGAGTAATCGTTTTGTAGCATCATAAAAAAAAAATCAACAAAATTTATGTCTTTATTTTGTGTTTTTATTTAAATCGCTATGTACATCAAGTTGATTTAAATCGTGCCAACCATGGTACATTAGTTGCAGAATGACGTACAATTAGCTTTGCTGGCAAATTTCAGTGTCTGCGCTCCCCTTGCCGCAACTTCATTGTTTGCCCCGGGCGCGTATTTTTTCTGTCACGACTTGCGGCATTTATGTAGGGCTCTGGTCAAGAGGCCCCGTTTTGAAGATTTTGAAGATTTTGAGAGAGACTACAACCTTAACACTTGTATTTTCCCAAAGTTTCATCCTATATTTCAGCAAAAGAAAATTTTGTCAATACTGAATATCCAATCTGACCCTGACGAGTCTTGACGGAATAAACCGTATTGTCACTTCAATTTGGCCAGTGCCGTAATACGGCACTGAATTTGGCGCTCAAATACTGCCCTCTCTCGTCGGTGGCGCAAGTCCTGACAAAAAATAGCGCACTGGGCACCATAATTAGTAGATACGCCACTAAATAAATAAAATTTCCGATCACAGCAACCCAAGAAAAAGAAAAATCGTTCCCAGGGGCGTGTCCTGATCATTGCCCTAGCTTTATAGGTGCAGCAACCGTAAACAAGTAAATTCCAAGGAATACATCATGCAAGGTACTCATTCAATACCTAGGTCGAGAGAGACAACTGTAGATAAGACGCCTCGTCCAAGGACATGCGCACCTTCGGAGTAGTGACTCGAACCTAACAACTCAACTGAAAGTCTAGTAAATGAACGACTATTCCACGGTGCACTTCCTACAATATGCTATTATATAGCCCACAGAATAAGGAGCTAAGCTAAGCTCCTTTGTCAGACTTTAATATGCTGCTGTACTATACGACAAAAGGAAAGCGATTTTATCATCAGACAATTTTCCACAATTATTAGTATTTAATTATTTAGGAAAAAGTAAAAAACGGACAGAGTGTCTCTGGAACTTCTGTCCATTACATCTGCTGGAAGGTAATGGAGTCTAAATGTTGGAGAATGAGTATACA
Organism: Heliocidaris erythrogramma; assembly: GCA_025617745.1. NCBI lineage: Eukaryota > Metazoa > Echinodermata > Echinoidea > Camarodonta > Echinometridae > Heliocidaris > Heliocidaris erythrogramma. The sequence goes on from CM046858.1 coordinate 9,906,741, forward strand.
AATTAGTATGAGTATAGCAAATTATTGTGTAGGCTCTTGGGTTCTGGTTATTTATGTACTCAGGGGGTGCCCAAGGAGATGGGGAAACACCCTGCCCTCCTTTTAAAAATTAAGTTTGTACATTCCCAACTGTAAATTCGTAGCAATCATGGTTTTTTTTTGCACATTATAGCTACCGCCATCTTGGTCAAGGCACATTACGACATGAAGATCTACAAACCAATTGTAGCTTCATGATTACGTTAAGCCAACCATTCCTATCCCCTGTCACGGTTGCCGCCATTACAGGGGAGCGTTTCATAAAGCGTTTTGTCAGTGATTTTTACCGACAACTGTTATAAGCTACTGAAATCCTTGCATCTGATTGGCTGAGAGCAAATGTGTCATTAAAAATCACTGACAAAATGCTTGATAAAACGCTCCCCAGATGGTACCACGTACCAAGATTAATTTTGCGGATCACGATTAGGCGTAGAATGTCTATTTGCCCTCGTGTTGTATAATTTGTCTTCAATAATACATAGAACAAACTGTACATAATTGTTATTTGTGACCCCTTCGTCATTGACACTGATTGGATGATCTTCAAGATTTCAATGGCGATGCAAATATGTTTAGAATTTAATAGTTGAGACTCTCACCCTCACACATCTCTCTCTATCTCTCTCTCTTCCAATAATGCATATTTTCATTAGCCTATATGGAAATTTGACTTTTTAAGTCGGTAAATTAGTCAAACACCATGTTCATGAATGTCTGTTTTCTTATTTTCCCTCCCGTTTGTGTTTTACTTTAGATTTTCCTCGTCACTTTTGACTCCCCTTCTCTCTCTCTCTCTCCTGCGTACCTGTCTTTATCTGCCCCCTCTCTCTCTCTTGACATTGATCTAGCAGATTTTTCAGTAAATTTCCTACCAAAAAACACTCGATATGACTTGTGTAGAAACATATTTCAACCTTGAAGGTCTTTTCGCCGGAAGACTTTGCTTCTATCAATAATTCACTCTTGAAATGAGTAGATTTATACGAAAAATATGTCACATAGTCCTACTAATCGATAAGGGCATCGAAAAATCTCCTTTATCAAGCTTCGAAATCAATCTAAACTCAAGATTTCCCAATTGAATGCATCTCGAAATATCAGTTCTGTTAAATTGCCCAACCACTGCTGACGTCATAGAATTTAAATTAACATTTTCCCTCTCGTGTCTGTTTTTCAACTCAAAATATGTTTATTGAATTTGTCTTTTATATGAATGTATATTTATCTAGGCTATTATAGCTAATATACCCAGTAGTCCTCAAATTGGCAAGAATCCTACCTAGGATATAAAAAAAAACAGCAGAACGGAGGTATAGATAGGATTTGTATGGAGCGGATAGTGTAGCAAGATCAGATTCGCTGTCAATTGCTCGTGGTCTAGTGGTAACTGAGTATTCTCTTTCTACACTGCATTCGCGTTTAAGGTCCCGGGTTCGAATCCCGCTCTTTCTTGCTGATAATTTTTTTCAGTTATGAATCGATAACGATAGCGTTTATTCCGTTATAAATAACTGAATTTCAACAATGAATACCAAGAAACTTGACTAATTATTCACTTGTTCAGGCGGATTTAATGGCGGCTGGGCATAACGCCTTTGGCCTTTATCTATTTATATAACTATACCATGTATTATATATATATCACCAATATCCATTGATCTGCATTGACAATAAAGATGAACCTTAAAGATAAACTGGAGTTCTGGGGAGCGTTTCATGAAAGGAAGTTGTCAGACATTTCATCCGACAACTGTTATAAGCTACTGAAATCCTTGCATCTGAATGAGAGCAAATTTGTCGGATAAAATATCTGACAAGTCCTTTCATGAAACGCCCCCCTGGTCATGAGATTGAATTATGAAAGAAACTGTCTCAGAGCAATTGGGAAAGGTCGATTATTATCGCACTTAAGAATTGGTGTATGCTGTAAAGTTTTGGAATCACCAAAATGAAAAGAATTTCACTCAATCCTGCTGAGAGTCACATGCACTACACACAGAAATGTGTACATGTGACTACACACAAATGTTCGGCCCGAACATTTCAGCTGTTTTGGGCCTTTGGGGTCATATTTTGAAATTGAATGTGAGCATGGCATGCATGGTGAGAGCATATGAAGAGCAATCCTTTTCAGGGGACATATTTACTACGATGATCTTCCAAACTAACCAAAAAGAATGAGAAAGCTCACAAATTATTTCTACTTTTCCCAGAACTCCAGCTTCCCTTTAAGAAGGAAAAGGTTTATGATCGTACAACGTTTATGAAACGGTGACTGCGAGATCCTGAATGCTGGTGAACGAGAAAAAAAGAAGACCTTCAAAATCTGGGTCAGCGGTCGCAATGACATTTTGCATTCGAAAATTAATTTATAAGAGACGAGGCACAACAAAATAGACATTACCGGGATTATCAAAAGGAAAATCTCTACAGCTTTGAATATAACGTAAAGTGACCATAATAGTCAAATAGAAATAAAGTGATTTAAACTTAAAATTAAAGATTGACCACATTTTCCGTAGAGGCATTGCACGAAACGTTTTTGCTAAAAGACAAGGTTTAAAGCAACCGGTGTACATGGAAAAATACCAATAATACTGGTGGGATTCGAATATTGTGCAGTGTTGTCTTACCTCGTGCTGTTGCCGTTTATTGACAATTCCTTTGATATTAAATCACTTAATTCCAGGTCATTGATATCACGTAGTTTAAATGAATACCAAGTGAATTTCGTTACTCCGATCTCCGTGATTCCGTTCTGGCGTATAAACGCTAAACCACGTCGGTCAGCCGGAGTGCGAGCCTAGCTAGTACTAAAGGGTCGCTGTATGTTGACAAGCGGAGTGTAGTTAATGACGTATTTGGCGGAGCTTTGTGATTGGTCATAACAAGGTGACTGAAAAAGATGAAACCTAGTGCACCGCGGAAAGTTCGTAGACCTCTAGTTGATTTGGTGGTCGAATCGATTCGAATGAAGTCTTCACCACCGATAAACGAGCGTATTTTGCATTTGTTCTCCAAGACCCGAAAGTTCGCAAAGTTGATTTCCCGACATAGCAACAACTAATGCATGATTCCATGGCATGCAGATTACATCGTCACAAACAATAACAGATAAATTAGATAACTTCGTCGCGGGGCTCTGAAAAGAAACGTCGCTAGACGGGTAGTGGAGTGTGTCACACCCTCCCCCCCCCCCCCCCCCCCCCCCCTACCGTTCGAAATTTTCTGAAAGAAAAAAAAATAGCATATTCGCCGCCAACAAAAGTAACAACATTGCGTTTTTACCCTTGTTGACAAATCCTATTATGTCCAACTTGTTTGGTACGATCCCTCCCCCGCCCCTCCCCCATTCTAAACGCTCTTCATCGGCCCTGCATACAGTATATAAGCAAATTGAAATGTGTATACATTTTCTTTCCAGGCAAGGAGATGTTCATGGAAACCTTTAATGTTTGTCGGGCGCAGGTTTTGTCCGACCTTCAGGCCTACCAGGATATGATACAATCTGTATCATCATTGAAATAAAATACATTAACTCATGAAACGTACGTGGATGTATTAGGTCACCACGACTGTCTATGAGCGTGAGAAGGCAATTCAGGAAAAAGCGTTCCGAAACATTACGAAAATTATCATTCGCTCATTGCACAAACCTCTTCTTACAGTTCTTACAAAGTTACAGTAATTTCTGTGAAGACCCAAAGGCTTACCTGACATTATCAGTTCACAAATACATTCAAAATTATTAATGTTATGAATGCTTCTTCTACAACAGAGGTTACTACTAGTGACGACCCTAAAGCATGCCAGAGGCTGTCCAAATTAGTACTTCTAATGTAGTGTGTGTGTGTGTGTGTGTGTGTGTAATTGGGTTTTTACAGACGTGTATCAATCAGATATGATTATTTACGTCTGGGACCGACCTTTAACGTCACCATCCAAAAGACGTGACTCAGTCTCGAACCTGGGTCCGCTGAATCAGTTTATAACTTCCACTGGTAGCTGGATTACAGGCGCACGCCACAACGCCCAGTTCTTCTAATGTAGGCATTCTGTTGCTTGTTAAATACTGAATGCAGGATAACTCATTAGCATGATTAGGGGTAGCCTTTTGACAAGGCCTCGTGACTTGGCTATTTTCCTCGTCATGCTGTGCCTGAGACGAGACTAGCCGGCGACGAAAAGAATCAACACGGCCCTGGTGAACGCGCGATCGAGCGACTTTAGTCGCGAGGCCTTTTGGAACCTGGGTTTCCATCGTCCGATATGAATTATTCACGAGTTGACATTCGTGTGCTAAAACACGCCTACCGAGGATTATCGACCAATCACAACGGTATCTGCGGGGCTTGCTTTCCATGATTGATGTAGCTTGCACGGGCCGCAGCGCCGGGTGAAGGCGAATTTGCATACCAAATTTATGCTGACGTCATGCGAAGTTCGCTGATTGGCTCCTACCTATAAGGTAGCAGATCCTCGCTAGGAACAAAGGATAGCATAAGAAATACAGGCCAGGTTCCAAAAGGCCCTCGGACTCACGTCGCTCGATCGCGCATTCACCGGGCTGGGCGGCTAGTCTTGTTATGCAGCCACTACTAGCTTACTTGCCGAGAAAAATAGCCAAGTCACGAGGGCCTTGTCAAAAGGCTAGGTTAGGGGTGAATGCAACGTACAGTTCGTCATGCATTAGTGTACAGAACCGTTCAAGAATTTGAATCGTTTGTAAATTTGCTCAATCTGCATTCAGACTTTTGAAATACATCATGGTAATCTGAAAGCAATAGACCCTTTGGTTATGCAATGCTCTAAACCAATTAATAGATCTGTTTACTAATTTCTGGACGACTCAAAAACTTGCCCGAAATAGCAACAACTAATGTATGCAAAATGGATTCCATCCATAGAGATGCCAGTGTGCATAGAAGGTGGATGAAATTAGCATGGTAACTAAGGATTCAGGGGGGTGTTTCATAAAGCTGTTCGTAAAGTTACGAATGACTTTACGAACGACTGGAACATGTTCTTGGGTGCTATACTAATCAGATTCTGAATCATTTAGCACAAGAACTGGTCACCAGTCGTGCGTACCTTACGAACAGCTTTATGAAATAGCACCTGGAGAGAAACAATAAACCGCCTCGGTAATGTATGCAAATTTTATGCATAACTTTCAAACAAAGGTTGTTCTTGACAGTCTGAAAGCTCGCCGGAGGCTTGCCGAACATAGCAACAAATAATGTATTTGTTTCCAGAAAAGTGAGACGTCCATGTCGCACGCTACGCCCTGGCGATAAAGCGCGCCAAAATGCGATTTGTAAACAACAAACGATCTGCCTGTACCGGTACACTGTTCTCTTCAAGAAGTGAAGTGGGAGTATTACTTCGTTGTTCTTGATCAAATTTACTAAAAATACTCACTACTCAAAATAAAACACATCAGCTAACTATGCACGTGTGACGTAAATTTTTACATTTACTGTGTTGTGACCTGACACGCGGAAGCAGTTCTTCGTCTCCACTTTTCGCGCATGCACACTTATGATAACAGGTGCGAGATATCAGATTACGAGCCAAGGTCGCTCTCCCATCCAAAAACCCAACATGTTTGGGGTAAGCGGGGAGAAGTCCCAACGGGCGTTAGCCGGGGGATAGTCTGAACGCGGGGATTGAAATAGTAAACAGGTCTATTGACCTGTATTAGAGAGGTCTATTGACCAGTTTACATTCTTTCCGATATGACCTGATGACTGTCCCCAAAGCTACGCGTCGATGTACATCTGAGTACCTGCAGGCTACATAGATATGTTGGACAAACATCCAACAAGCTTTAAGGGCTGGTCACATTATTTTGTCCTGTAACGATAACGAGATTTGTCATTGAAGGCATACCCTATAGAGCATTATCACACGTTGAAAATCTCGTTATCGTTATCGGACAAACCAAAATGCGACCAGCTGTCGGTCTACTGGGACGTTCCAAATCTGAAGAGAAATAATAGTGAAAGAAAGATGGGGAGATGGAGACGGGAGGAAGAGATAAGAGAGTGAGGGAGGGGGAGAGAGAGAGGGGGGAGATGGAGAGGGGAGGAAGAGGTGAGAGAGCGAGGGAGGGAGAAAGGGGAAGAGAAACAGGGGAGAGGGGGAGATGGAGAGGAACAGATGACAGAACGAGGAGGTATAAAGGGAAAAAGATGAGAGTGAGATAGAGAGAGAGGGGAAGAGGAGAGGAACAGAATATGAGAGAGCGAGGGAGGGAGAAAGGGAAAGGGCTAAGGAAAGTGTATAAGAGAGGGAGAGGGAGAAGGAGAGGGAGGAAGAGATGAGAGGGCCAGGGAGGGAGCAAGGGAAGAGAAAGAGGGAAGGAGGGGGAGGAAAATATGAGAGAGCGAGGAAGGGAGAAAGGGAAGAGAGAGAGGGGGAGATGGAGAGGGGAGGAAGAGAAAGAGACAGAAAAGATGGATGAATAGAGAGGGGAAGAGATTCAGTGGGGAACTTGTGAATTAAGCAGAAAGGGAAATTCCACGATAAAATTGGAGTGCTGGCAAGGGAGAAAATAACAAGATTAATACCTCGCAATGGAACATGGAAGTAATGGAAGCCAAGAGACAGTGGCGGATCCAGGATTTAGTAAACGGGGGGGGGGGCACACCCCCCCCCAAATAAAAAAAAATCCCTCGAAAATTCTCTGACAAGCAAAAAAAAAAAAAAAAAGAGGTCCTCAGCATTTTTGTTCCTCTCTTTTTCAGTCCAGAATAATCTCCGACAAGCAAAAAAAAGGCTTCTTTTTTTGTGCCCCCCCCCCCCCTGGATCCGCCACTGAGAGAGGTCGGTCAAGGTTAAGCCCAAACACAAGCTACACATCTTGAGGGCAAAACTGAGGCCCAACTCCATCGAGGGGGTCTCAAACTGAACCACTTCTGCACCCTTCATAATAATACCCCTATCACACTACGCGATGAGTTACTAAAGCGGCTATTCCCTGTCAAAATGTTATATAATTACATGCTGGGCCGTCAATATGGAATACTCTCCCTCAAGGGATTAGAAATAGCAGTTCTGTTGAAGTGTTCAAAAATAATAATAATTATTATTATTATAGTATTATTATAAACACTATTAAAAGAATATCATACATTCCAACAATATAATAGTAATCAGTACTTACAAACCCCTTCCGAAATGGGGGACAAAAATTTTAAAAATGTAAGTACGTATGTATTTTTCAGATTTGCTTCCAGCATATCCGGAGACGACAGGGGATAACCTGACGAAGAAACTATCTTCATGAATGTGTATATAACATGAAAATGTTCAATAGTCAGCATAGTCTTCTAAATTTAATTCGTTCATTGGAAAATAAATATTGAAAGGTTTTATAATCAGGATTTTGTTTTCAAAGAAGATTTAGAATATTCGATATACTATACTGTACACAGTATCTAACATCTAACATGTCTGATTGATTTAAAATGATTATAGTACTATACTCTATATACTATATACTATACTCTATATACTATATACTACTCTACTTACTATACTATACTCTACTTACTATATACTATACTCTACTGTAGTAGAATCATTTTAAATCAATCAGACATGTTAGATGCAAAGATACATTATCTACTTACTGTTAACGTTTGAACACATAGGCTTGCCACAAAGTTTGATAGTTAATTCGCCTAGGAAATCAATTGATATATCAGAAGACAATTCAAAAGTATAACTTATTATAGCTTGTCCGAGGCTTCCCAACCCTGCAACAAAATCGAAATTACAGTTTTTTTTTTTTTTTACCGAATCAGATGTATTTCCCATTCCAGAACATTACAGCTCTTCCTCATTAGACCAAAGAACCCTGTTACACTGATATTACGAGGCCTAGGTATATTAGTCATAATCTATGACTCATAAAATTCGATTTTTAAATCCTTTCGCAATGTATTGATTTTGATCAGGTGATATTCAGACTCATAATGGTGTTCACACATTTTCTCTGTAGTGATCACGCAAGCTGTCACCGCCGCACTATATGAATAGGGTTTTGATGTTGGTGGTGGTGGTGGTGATAAGGGGGGTTGCGGGGTACATGTCCCCCCGCCAGTTGGTATGAGCTTGGTCTGATACGTAGGATGCTAAGGATTTTTTTTTTTTTGGGGGGGGGGGGTGGGTGGCGTGCGGGTACATGAACATTCCAGAGCAATGGAATTCCATTAGTAATCACTTTTATATTTGTATGGAACTAATCTAGTACATGGGATACCAAAATGCCACGCCCATTATATCATAGAAGACACCCCTCCCCCCCCCCCCCTTCCCTCCTAGCTCTTCTTATCAGGACACAATAGACCGCTTCTGTAATGTACACAAATTTATGCATATTCTCTGAGCACCTAGTGACGAGCTATTCCATGAACATGCTTTTTATAAATGAGCCTCAATGCTTGGAATCCAGTTTGTATACATTATTTGTTGCTATGCCCGGCAAGCTTTCAGGTTGTCAAGAGCAACCTTTGTTTGAAAGGTATGCATACAATTTGCAACATTACCGAAGCGGTCTATTCAACCTGGGGGTGTTTCATAAAGCTGTTCGTAAAGTTACGAATTACTTTACGAACGACTGGAACATGTTCTTGGGTGCTATACTCAATCATTTAGCACAAGAACTGATCACCAGTCGTACGTAAAGTCGTGCGTAACTTACGAACAGCTTTATGAAACACCCCCCTGGTGTTGGTCTATTATCATGGACTCCACTGAAATGAATTACCCAAGTAATACGTGGAGTAAGCATGAACAGGACCACCCAGTGTTACCCTCCAGGAAATGTCCGTCGCTCACATTCCGAATGTGAGAGATGTACAGTGGCAATGTATAAAATCTGAAAAAATCGGCCGGGCCCCCAGTTAAATAATCAGATTTGATTGATATACGCGTCTTAAAAAAAATCAAAATCAAAATCCAAATCCAAATCCAAATTATATATCAAAGAGCGAATCCCAATCTCAAAAGGGGGAACACACTACCGTTCTAACATTATATCCACGGTAAGGCCCCTTTATGGTTTCAGAAATCGTATTTTTCTTCCACATTTAATGTGACCTTCACCTCGGACTGACCCTGCTTTCTATGGCTTCTAATCCCAAGTATAAACACACCTTGTTCCCAGTCGCAGCGGTAGACCAAAGCTCGAGGCACGGTCGAATTTGGAGGTCCTGGCCTTAACGATGTAGGTCAAGGGTGGAGGGGTCATGAGGGTTCAAAGGCACATTTCAAGTATACAGATTTTCGACACGGTTAAAAGCTATCCTGGAAAGAAGTGTGTGCGTTAAATAGTAAATATCATCCTGGAACATAAAAACTCTATATGCTTTCAAGTTGTTATAATATTACATTATATTGCAAATTAAATTTTGCTTTATTGGAATTTAATTGCAACGGGATGTTTCAAACATTATGATTATTTAGACATAACTTGCTGATTTTAGTGTTATACATGTATATGCCTTGTAATTTTGTATTATCTTCGTATCTCGTGGCTATACCTATAATATAGGCCTATAAAATAATGAACGATTTTCTTAATTCTCTTGAAATAATCATTTTCTCCTCGTAATCATGAACTTACTTTTTTTGTTGTTAGAAATAGGTCAACCCTCCGGCTGTCAACATTCAAATTGTGAGAATTGGCTGTGCTTCCATTTGTATTAATGTTATGATCATGTTATATTGTTATATAAATAATATATTTTGCCCATTTAGGACACTAAAGAAGAAGTAAATACAATCATAATCTTTAGGACAAACACAAAGTACAAAATACTAGTAGTTTCTGTTCACTTGTCAGAAAAAGACCTCATAACTCGGGAGCTTTTTTTTTTCTTTTTGTAGCTGATTTTTCGTTAATGAGATTATCTAAATATTTGTAAACAAAGACTTGACTTATTATCATTCATTCTTATCCTTTCTGATTGTTTAACTCCCTGTCTGCTCTTATTTATATTGAAATTCGGGCTTTCCACTTTTCGAAAAATATTACGGTGCTAATCAATGGTTTGATAGAGGAAATCCAGAAAAGGAATAGGTATATATTTTTTTACTAACTTCCCTTTCGTCAAGTTCTCATAAGGAATATGTCCTTCTCAGCTCTAACCGAGTCATTTTTTAATTTAAATAAAGTATATTATTATGAAATGGATATTATTTATTCCTCGCTGGCAGAGAAACAAAATCTGAAATTAAAATTTGCCTCTTGAGAGCAAGAAAATAAGGAATCAAATAAAACGATAATAACAATAACGAATAAGATTTTGATAATAATAATAACACTGATAATGATATTGATAGTTATAATTATTGTAATGATATTAGTCATAATAAAAAACAGTAATAAGCCATAATAATAGTAGTAATAATAATATAATAATAATAATAGTAATGGTATGGTAATAATGATAATGATAATAATAAAAATAATAATAGTAATAATAATGATAATGATATAAATGATAATAATAAAATAATAATCATAATAATCATAATAATAATAATTACAATTATATCATTAATAGCATTATTCAATTTATTTATTTTTAATTACTTAATTCTTCGTTAATCTTTATCATTATGTCTGAATTTCATTATACATTGAAACAGCCTAATGTGAGCTTGCCATGGTGTCTTTAACTCTCTATTGTGGACTTTTGATATATTCAAAATCTCTAGCCCCAAACGTGCATATCACAGTTATCATACAATTATTTTATAAAGTAGAATGAGAGGTAACCTGGGGGGTGTTTCATAAAGCTGTTCGTAAAGTTACGAATGACTTTACGAACGACTGGAACATGTTGGCTTGGGTGCTATACTAATCAGATTCTCAATCATTTAGCAAAAGAACTGATCACCAGTCGTGCGTAAAGTTCGTAACTTACGAACAGCTTTATGAAACACCCCCCTGGTGTGTATGGCTGAGACTAAAATATAGCATCATGCAGACAATTATTATTACGTTTATACTCACGAGAACTTCGAATGTCATGGTATAAAATGACTGGAGTTAATGTTTCTTAGTGTCAATCATTAACTTTCCGACTGTCATCTAAATACCTCTTTAAGATGATATGGGTGTAATAGTGTTTGTTTGGCAACTCTAGCAAATGGGGAATATACCAGTAATATCTGCTGCCATTAGTCTGGTATACAGGGATTCTTTATTCTTAATCTATAGGGAAGATCTGTAATAATAATCATAGTAATGTTTATCCTGATAGTGATTATAGTTTGATATTAATGATAATGATTATTATGATAATATCAATAATAATGATAATAACGATTATCATAATATAATAATCATAGTAATAATGATAACACTGATACTACTACTGATAATAATAATGATAATAACGACTTATAATAATCAGAGTAATAATGATAATACTGATACTACTTCTGATAATAATAATTTCTTAATAATAATAATAATAATAATAATAATAATAATATTAATAATAATAATAATGATAATAACAAGAATGATAATGCTAATGATAATGATAATGATAATAATAATCATAATAATAATAATGATAATAATAATGACAATGATGATCTTCTTAATTCAAAGAGAGCTAGTAACTACTATCATCATTACTCATATACTATGAAATGTTATTTGGAAGAATCCCTTGTAGTTACTGTTCTGAATTGATGCTCGGTTTATTTATGCACCTTGGTGGAGAGAACCAATGTAATTTGTATGCATTTGCAAAAGTGCATTAGCTTGAACCCATAATCTTCTCGTTTCTAGCAAAGTGTTCCAGCTTATCCAACGATTTCGCTATTTTCAAAGTTCATTTAATTATATCAATTGATATAATCTCGATCAAGTATACATGTATCAAACTAAATAAACCAAGGGCAATAGTATAGAATATCCCAATAAGAGGTCCTGTCTGATTTATTCAGAATATTTAATGATTCATAAATATGTGTAACAGCCTGATACATAAACTACGTAGACCCTCCAACAGTTCGTTTACCTCTCTCTCTCTCTCTCTACTAATATGGCGTAACATTATTGCTTTATTTTGCGTGTGAGTGTTATCATTTGCCTGGCATACATGCATACATTGGAGACTTTTTATGACGCTTTCATAAGTTATGCCAGCAAACCTTAAATTTGATTAAAACCATAATGACAAACAACCCTCATGTGGGTGTAAAGTGATAAGGATATTTGGATATTACCCTGTTGAGTTATTAAAAGCAACCAAGATGAATATACACGATATACTGTACATTATAATTTACATTGGGCGCGATATACATGTACATTATACTGGGTCCGGGAAAAGAAGCGTTGAACAGCTATCTGTATACTATTGAAAAACTCAATTTGGTTTAATTATGATACTAGTAAGGTAATATTGAATATTATAATGCGCAAGCTCCATAGAACGTCATCGAGAAGTAAATATTATGAATATAGCAGAAATCATGGAACAAAGAGCAGCATAAATGTAAATTATTTATTGGAAGGACCTTTTGTAAAGTTTTAGTGTTCCGATCCCCTTTTGTAGTAACTTCATGAATGCAGTGTGATTACTTGCCAGCCCAATGAACAGCGCTTTGATTTCATTTGATTTTGATTTGATTTTGTTATTTAAACACGGTAAATGCCCAATTCAGCTACTTGGCTGATTTACAATGGGGCCGTGTTGCAATAAAATAGAGTTAATGAATGATAAATAGTCAAAACAACAATTACATGTACAGAAAATATGAGAAAATGATATATAAATCATTGAAAAAACTCGTTCGATGTTTCTCCACCCCTCCCACTTCCCCTCCGATCCTGAAGATTGCCCCCCCCCCCCCGCTCCCTCTCTCTCTCTCTCTTTATAACATGACATTTATTTCTTGTATAGCGCATGCATGTATAGTCTCTGCATGCGCTTCCAAGCAGCTTTTGGGGGTTATTACCTCGGCTCTATCATGTCTATATACCTGGGTCGAGTGTGGCAAAAGGACGTTTGTGCTTTGGCAGATATTGGAACTCCTTACCTTGTGATCCACAGGCTTCTTTTTTTCAGTTCTTTGTTTTATCTGCATAACATCTTCTTATTTGAGCTTGTTTAACACTTACACGACATAAATAAACTGTAGTCAACCGTTATTTTTTGTTTTCTGTATCCTAATCTTAATAACCTGCATGCTGGTTACATTAGTTTTAAAGTATACTGTACGTACTATTTATGCCTGTCCCTTAACTCGCCTACAAAATCATATGCTTTTGATGGCGTTCAAATTAAAGAAACTCTTCATTGAATATCATTCCATATAAAATCCCTATATTTATCTGTGGAGTGTACGCAATGAATAAGTATAAAAATATTGATATAAGTCAAGTCCCATATTGATTTTATGAGCGTATGCAATATGCAACGTAAATCATTAATTGGCAAGGCTCTCTGTAAGAGGGAACTAATTATAATAAATCACTGATGCCGTTGCTATCACAGTGATATATATAAAAAAAAACACCAACAACCTTGTCTGCAAGTTTTGGCGCTCATGCTGGTACCTAGCAACAGTCATTGTCTGTGATCTATGAAAAAGTGTCGAGAAAGAATGATTTTAAAAATAGAATTTGAAGCTATGTATCATTCTCTTTGCATACCATTAGTATACGGTTATAAATTAGAAAGGACATTAATGTATTATACAGGGCATCATCAACTTTTTAAGAAAAATAGAATTACCAAGAAATAATGTGCTCTGACTACAGGATGTCCGACTATATAATGTTCAAGTTTATGATATAAATACAGCTCTTACATTTCACTCTCTAGTATAACCTCTGATAAGTATATCAACTCACTATTTTCATCTTTTTGTAAGTATTAAAATTACAGCGGGGGATTTTTTTAATTTTTATTCCATCATGTTGAATGATTTGTAAATAACAATGAAGCATGTACGTGTAACTTTATTTATAGGATATTAATTCCTAATACATTACATGAAAATACTGTAATTATCAATGTTTCATGCCCGCGCTTAAGATTTATTTTAACAGAATACGATAGTGTTCATCATTATTCACATTCAGATTCAGATTCAAAACTTTATTTCCTTCTCATCGTCAAATAAATATAAAAACGAAATGTACATTCACCAGAAAAACATGATAGCAGAAGGCGATGGTCCCATGAAGCACATCGCTTAAGGCGGGGTCGCCTTGTCAATACATAATTACCTATATGATATTATACAACAATATTATCGATATATTATACAACAATATTATCTATATGATATTATACTGCAATAATCATACACAACAAATCTAAAAAAAATTTAAAGAAAAGAAAGGAAATCTGCGAAATGTGCTACTGTCTATATTCGAAGTAATTATTGAGAAAGCGTGCACAGCTATGGCAGCATAGCAGGAGCGATGCATGCAGGATCTTTTTTAAAGAGGGTGGGGCCGGTCCATTTCCCCAAATATCTCTGACAAGAAAAAACGTTTATCAAGCTATAAAAAGGGGGTGCCCGCCAAAACCTATAATATGACAAGCGAGAAAAGGCGGGTCCATACCCTCTTACCCCCATGCACGGATCCACCCCTGCATGGTGTACAACTATGCAGTATTATGATTTATGGGGATTGTACATGAAGTCAAGTTTGTATTTGTTGGCCTATATACATACATCCTCAGTAGTACTGCTAGTGAATAGTGGAATAGATAGCGGCAGATACAGTGAGCTGAGGAGAGATGTAAGGCGAGGTCATCTATAAATCAAAAACATCCTCCTTCGTTCTCAGCATCCTCTAGTTCACTATAGTGTTCAGAGAGCAGCGTTTTCAGAAAGGATCGTCGTCAGGAACTGGGAGGGTCAGCTCGGGTCAATAATAGTCGGACAATCCCACTATCCATCAACCCATCTCCCATCCCCCCCCCCCCCCCTCTCTCTCTCTCTGTCTCTTTTCCTCTCTGTCTGTCTGGCTGTCTGTCTGTCTCTCTCCCTACTCCCCTCCCTCCCCTTCTCTCTCTCTCCCCTTTGCTGCTGACCATGCACTGGTAGCCTGTATTATGTAAAAGGACAGCAGGATACATGCTAAGCAAAACTCGAGACTTCGTACTGCATGTAAATTGTATAATGGACTCATGAAGCAGAACATCAGTGTATTGATACAGAGAGAGAGAGGGAGAGAGAGAGGGGGGGGGGGGTGGATGGTGTGACACCCCGACCACCCACCCCATCCCCATCATACACACATAATATACATTTCTGCCGTCAATTATTATGAAATTCTCACATTTTCGGGGAAAAGAAAATAGTTGAGGACCTTTCCTTTTTCTTGTCAGCAACTTGAAGTTTTAAACTGTTATTATAATATGAACCCTTCTCACATGGACTCACGGTAATCCTGTTATGAAGATATCTATTGCAAATATTTTATTACGAGAAAAGACCAGAGGGTGCTTGCAGATAACAGAATATCTAATGTACTGATAACTGCATTTCCCTATTGCATTATCTGTTTGTTTTAGTGACTGATAGGCCTACAATGTCATTCAAAATGGTGTGACATCAAGTTTTTGTAAACAGCACTGTCTAGGTGTAACCGTAGAAGTATTTTGATTAATCTTTGTTATCGTTTTCATCCTCTTCAAATTCCTTTGATCTTGAACGGTGTTAAGCAGACGGTCGTGAAATTCAGGTTATCTGTATGTGCAAGGTTTGTCTCCAACATGCCTCATTATTTTGAAGGTAAAGACTAGATATGTAGCTTTAGAGTCAATGTTATGAAGTAAATATTATGCATTTCAGGGATGAAAACCACATGACCAGAAAACCACAATTTGATAATCTCGATGACGTCGATTTCAGATGAATCGGATAGATGCGAGTAAACACAATACAAATGTATGATCAGTATATTATTAATGAATATATTGTAAACGAAAGAAATTTGCGGTGTGCTCGCGGTACCCCCATCCACCCTGTAAAGAAAGAGAGTGCCCGAATTTTAATACTAATGGCATAAAAATGATCATTTTAATACTGATAAAGTGAGATGATTATAGGGCTCTATGGTATACATTTTTAGTCTCAAATTGATGACAGGGTAATTTCATTTTATATCTATTTATGAATTTTTGTTTTGTTATTGTATGAGTGCATTCATGCCAAAGAAATAGATCAACATTCTTCGAAAGTAGATAAGGTGACTTTAATAATGAAAATAAATATAATAATAAAATATAAAAGTACCTGATTATCAGCTAATTCTATAAGATGATGGCTACTCCAAGCAGTCAGTATATAACGGTTCCCAAGTAACAATTTCTAGAGCTCAGCTGAGAGTGCGTGGAACACGCGCACGACGATTGTCATTACTGATTTGAGCTTGATTATGAATCGCATATGGATTTTGATATAGTAATGTAGGGCAAAGTTGGTTCACCTCGCCGTACCGTGCGGAGGCTTTCCCAGCCTCGAACATGGGATCACCATCTGTGTAAACCTGGCCTGGGCACCGATCGATGGCCGGTCTCCATGGCGGATCCAGCACTCTTTCACACACAGGGGGGGGGGGGGGGGGGGGGGGGGGGGGGGGGGGGGGGTGCGGATCCATGATTCTCTAAAAAATTGGCCACAATATAACACAAAAGGGTCACATTTGGAAGAGGGGTGTTGTGTTTTAGTCTTTTAGATACGCAATATTGCCTTCAGTTTCGAATGGATGCGAGGCACAGGTCGGTTGTGTCCCCTTAAATCGGCCACTGTATGTACAGTTAACCTTGCATAACTCGAAGTCGCATAAGTCGAACTTTACCTAAGTCAAATCAATTTTTTGATTCGATATGCCCATATAATGTTGAGTTTTGGAGGGATTTCGTTAAGTGCAAAAAAATTCCCCCCCCCCAAAAAAAACCCACACAAATAGTCTGTGCCTGCAGACTATCTACCGAACTATTCGAATACTTCGTAATGTTGACTGCATCAGTTTCTGTGCTACTCAGAGGCCATCCATCTCCGCCCTCCGCTAATGATAACATCCATCAAAATAGGCTATGACTTTGACAGTTATCTCTAGAAGATCGTTTTCCTTTATGTTTCGACAATAATTTGTCAGATATGATCTTGAGCAATTAAGTCTAATTGACCGCAGTTTATTAATGATGAATTTAGTGTCCATCATTATTCGGTGGAAGTAGCAACGTCAAAGGAAAAAAATGGAATGGATACTGCAGAGAGACGGGGGCATAGAATGGATCGAAAGAGACGGGAGACAAGAGACGGGGAGTGGAGAAGAGAAAGAAAGAGGGAAAGATAAGGAGGCTTTATAATACGGACAGAGCAGAGAGTGGGAAGGAGAGGAGAGGGAGGGTGGAGGAAGAAAGAGAGAACTAGAGAGAGAGAGAGAAGGAGAGATTAAATGCCATGTTCTCCTATCTGTATATATCAACGGAAGGCAAATAATGTGAAAATAAAATATCGTGACTTGAAGAAGAAGAAGAACAAAAAAATAGGTTAATGCCCATGATGACTACAAGCGAAGCATGCTTTATCTGCTGTTCAATCAATTAAGGAATCTAATTATGCTAATGGCAAATATTAATTTATAAACACTGTTTTATGAGAACCCGCCAAACGGAACATGGATGTGTCAATATAACCAAGGCTTCTTATCTCGAATGCTGAGAAAGATAGTGGTGAACGGGTGGGATTTAAAAGGCAGTGAAGGGGGGGGGGGGGGGGGGGGGGTTCACGGGGGTCCGGACGGGACACCCCCCCCCCCCTTTCGGTTGCCAATTTTTTTTTGTGCGTGTGTATTGGAACCCCCAATTTTTTATTTTTTTGCATGGTAAACACTCTTCTCATTTTGCTCCACATAATTAATATGCTTGGGATAATTGGACCTCCTTCACGAAATGCTGGAGCTGCCCCTGTTATAATATTAGAAAGACGGGATGGGGGTCTAAAGAATACGATTTTAATTAAGGTAGGCTGCAAGTATCAGAGCATGCAGAGGCAAGGCAGTAACTGAAATAAATTGTAGATATCTAGGCCTATAGGTAAATTGAGGGTAGCAAAGATTAGTATACTGAGGCCAGTCATTATGGAAACAAAGACTAATAGTTTATCATTATTGCAATATTTTGCTTACTAGTTCCATCCGAATCTTGACTTTAAAATTTACATGAATTACAGTCGGTTTGGTCTGCTTTGCTTGATGTTAGAGTCTTAATAGTTTGATAAACTAAATTAAGTTGCATCGAGTAGTATTGAAGAAAACAAGAGTAGTTGGGTACTTTGTATCAGGCGGACAAATTAAGTTTAACATGCAACTAAAATTCTATATAACACAGCATCTATGCTTTTAATGATCTCATTTCAAGCACTTCGATAGATACTTGAACTGTGATGAAAAATTAATGGGAAAATTAAAAGGGAAAATTGAAAGGGACACGTGAAAGGAGGATGAAGCACGGTTTAAAAAAAAATATCCGCTATCGGGTTACCTCTACCGTTTGCTATAGTAACTATAGTTGAAAATCAATACAACCGCGTTTCCATGACGCTCGGTGTACCAGATTCAAAGCAATATGGATGGACTGGTCATGACTATAACTAGGAAAATTGATTTATTCTCTTTCTCTCTGATCACTGAAGACACTGATTCAATTATTTCCGTTGATCAATAGGTAAAGATCGACGACTGATATCTACATGTATTTATTACTAAGAGACCCTCTAAGTGCACACAGAGGGCGCCCTAAACTAATCTTGTATTTTCCACAATGATCTCTGTCCAATTCAAGCCTTTTCTCTCACCACCCCCTCCTTTTTTGGGGTCTGCTCGCTAGTCATAAGGACCGCTATTCATAAAAAAAAATTATTCATAAGGACCGCTATTCATAATAAGACATAAGGGTTGCTATTCATAAGGGTAATTATTCATAAGGACCGCCATTCATAATAAGACATAAGGATCGCTATTCATAATATGGAAAGAGGGTCGCTATTCATAATACCAAATCAGGGTCGTTAATCATAAGGGTCCCTATTCATAATACGAAAATAGGGTCGCTATTCATAAAGGTCGCTATTCATAAAGGTCGCTATTCATAAAGGTCAATATTCATAAGGGTCGCTATTCATAATCGAAGAAGAGGGTCGCTATTCATAATCGGAGAAGAGGGTCGCTATTCATAATCACAAAAGAGGGTCGCTATTCATAATCACAGAAGAGGGTCGCTATTCATAATCGGAGAAGAGGGTCGCTATTCATAATCACATAAGAGGGTCGCTATTCATAATCGGAGAAGAGGGTCGCTATTCATAATCACAAAAGAGGGTCGCTATTCATAATCGGAGAAGAGGGTCGCTGTTCATAATCACAGAAGAGGGTCGCTATTCATAATCAAAGAAGAGGGTTGTCATTTAAATCAGATAAGAAAGGGATATGGAGGAAGGACAACCCAAGGCCCAACGGTATTGTATTTAAGAAAGCTCTATACAATGCATTTCCGGTTTTTGTCAAATATATCCCTATTTTCTAAAAAAGTGAACTATATTTATCAATACTCCCCACATTTTGAAAGGCGCTTTGCCAGTGCCTTAATAATTAAAAAAACGATGTCTAATCCATACATCTACGTGGGAGGAGAGGACCCCCCCCCCCCCCCCCCCCATCCACACACCCACATACACGCAGACATGTGCTTTGTTTTGAATATTGGAGTGTCATTGCCACACCTATTTTAGAGTTAGGGGAAGTACTGGTTGTCTATTTATGTACCCTTTTCGTTCTTTCTTTTTTCTTTTTCCTCTCTCTCTCTCTCTCTCTCTCTCTTCCTCTTTCCTTCCTTTTCCAGCTTCTTGTTTCTTTGTTTCTGCATGGTTTCTGCAAGACATGGACCTCTTGCTTGTACTCTTATTTCCTTTTGTATACTGTTTACGTAGATTAATCATGGAATAATTATTGTCATGCCTCTTTCTCAATGTGTTAATATAGTTTTGATACATGTGCATTAATATATTTTTCTGTATTCATTCTTATCCATCACGTGCAATTTTTTATGCTTGAAATTGGGAAATCAGATTGTAACACAATTTGTATCCTTGTTGCATGACAATAAATGAATCACTGAATCATCCAGATCCTCCCGTTTCTCAACTCTGTGAAGACCTAATCCTTAGCCTTTATCTCAAGTTCCAGTAATCGTCCATTTGGGGGAGAGATGAGGGGAAAGTTGGGCGGGGGGGAGGGGGGGGGGGTGGTATTCTCGTAGGGGGTATTTGTCCTGGAGATTAGTTGTAGGGGTAGTTTGTCCGGATACGGGCTTAGAAATTGCCGCGTAAAATTTGTTTTCGTTTTTATTTTGGGGTGGGATAGTAATATTTTCATAATACGTGATTTTAGTAACGTACAATTCATTGGCATCTACCGTTTTTACAGTGTGCCCCTGTTTATGGGCATGGATGAGAATGATGTATGCCCTCCCACGGTTGGGACTTTCAAATTTCCCGAGTTAAAAATCACCTCTCAGAGCATTTGAGTGCATGTTCTTTCATGGTAATTACTAACTCATTTATTTCATTATATTCTTTGAAATCTTTATTTCAGTCTTCCTTATCATAATCTTAACAAAATTCATGACAAAAATTTTCACCATGTTGATCGATCGTGATCCTATGAATAATAATCATCATGGTCATCCTCCTCCTCCTCCTGATCATATTATTTGATCATGTCATTTATTGAAGGTGAATTATTGCGGGGGGGGGGGGGGGGAATGATACAAGCCAATCCTACAGGCCACCCCCCCCCCCCCCCCCCATTACAATGGCATGCGCATCATGTATTTTCTATGTTTGTTTGATTTTAGAGTTAGGGGAAGTACTGGTTGTCTATTTATGTACCCTTTTCGTTCTTTCTTTTTTCTTTTTCCTCCTCTCTCTCTCTCTCTCTCTCTCTTCCTCTTTCCTTCCTTTTCCAGCTTCTTGTTTCTTTGTTTCTGCATGGTTTTCTGCAAGACATGGACCTCTTGCTTGTACTCTTATTTCCTTTTGTATACTGTTTACGTAGATTTATCATGGAATAATTATTGTCATGCCTCTTTCTCAATGTGTTAATATAGTTTTGATACATGTGCATTAATATATTTTTCTGTATTCATTCTTATCCATCACGTGCAATTTTTTATGCTTGAAATTGGGAAATCAGATTGTAACACAATTTGTATCCTTGTTGCATGACAATAAATGAATCACTGAATCATCCAGATCCTCCCGTTTCTCAACTCCTGTGAAGACCTAATCCTTAGCCTTTATCTCAAGTTCCAGTAATCGTCCATTTGGGGGGAGATGAGGGGAAAGTTGGGCGGGGAGGAGGGGGGGGGGGTGGGATTCTCGTAGGGGGTATTTGTCCTGGAGATTAGTTGTAGGGTAGTTGTCCGGATACGGGCTTAGAAATTGCCGCGAAAAATTTGTTTTTCGTTTTTATTTTGGGGTGGGATAGTAATATTTTCATAATACGTGATTTTAGTAACGTACAATTCATTGGCATCTACCGTTTTTACAGTGTGCCCCTGTTTATGGCATGGATGAGAATGATGTATGCCCTCCCACGGTTGGGACTTTCAAATTTCCCCGAGTTAAAAATCACCTCTCAGAGCATTTGAGTGCATGTTCTTTCATGGTAATTACTAACTCATTTATTTCATTATATTCTTTGAAATCTTTATTTCAGTCTTCCTTATCATAATCTTAACAAAAATCATGACAAAAATTATCACCATGTTGATCGATCGTGATCCTATGAATAATAATCATCATGGTCATCCTCCTCCTCCTCCTGATCATATTATTTGATCATGTCATTTATTGAAGGTGAATTATTGCGGGGGGGGGGGGGGAATGATACAAGCCAATCCTAAGGCAGGCCCCCCCCCCCCCCCCCATTACAATGGCATGCGCATCATGTATTTTCTATGTTTGTTTGATTTTAGAGTTAGGGGAAGTACTGGTTGTCTATTTATGTACCCTTTTCGTTCTTTCTTTTTTCTTTTTCCTCCTCTCTCTCTCTCTCTCTTCCTCTTTCCTTCCTTTTCCAGCTTCTTGTTTCTTTGTTTCTGCATGGTTTTCTGCAAGACATGGACCTCTTGCTTGTACTCTTATTTCCTTTTGTATACTGTTTACGTAGATTTATCATGGAATAATTATTGTCATGCCTCTTTCTCAATGTGTTAATATAGTTTCTATATTCTATCAAATTTATTCCCATTTCTTTATACTGTAAAGCGTATTGGTTGTATGTAAACAACCACAGGACCAACGGCTTTAACCCTAACAGAGCCGGGTTATTTTAGACCCATCTCACAGCCGGGGGTGGGGGCTGATTCCGCCCCTAAGATCTCGGCCGTCCACCTCGCATTCGCAACGAAAATCGGCACACACGTCGCCGACCACGTAATCTACAAAACTGTATAGTCAATTTCTCCGAAAAATTTAATAACTAATTAATTATGCTAATTTATGCATAAAATTAATTTGCTCTAATTAATTAATTAAAGCCCCAAAACTGCTAATTTTTGGTATAGAGACTCTTTGTCAGATTCTGATCAAATAAACCGGTAAAAATCCTTTTTTTCTTGTTTTTTATTGTTTTTTCGATGGAATTTGTCGGCGACACTATATTTTAATCCTAAACAACATAAAATTAATTGTTTTTAAACAGTAAAAGTAAAAATAATGAAACATTTATGAATTTTAGCTGGAAACACAATTTGGATTGGATTTGTACACGAAATCACGTTTTTGAACAATTTTGGGTCTGACATGCACTTGTTGGGTAACTCCGGAACCGCACGCGCGGACATCACAAATTTGGTCTCAAAAGTTGCGCAAGACTTGAAAGAAAAAAGTAGTGAAGCGGCGTGGTGACTGCTTTTCGCAATGCGAACATATTACGCGAAAGGTCGAGGGGGGGGGGGGGGGAATCCGCCCCCGGGCCGATTAGGGTTAAGTCCTCTCCGAGGGACTTGAGGTTAATGCCTTACCAAAGGACATGAGTGCATCCTGGTTTCAAACACGCATCCTTCAGTTACAAAGCCACTGTTCGACCTCTGAGCTATCTCGCCTATCTCTGAGGATTATGGACATGATAGAACAACACCTGGTGGCAACACCTACTACAGCACCCCCCCCCCCCCCCCCCCCCCCCCCCACCCGCACACAGACTATGCCATTTATGAATTGCTTTGACGAAAATTGTCAGTACTATGTGCTTGTACCGAAACAAGATGGGTAGAATAGCGCAACGTGATCGGACTGATGGGGGGGGGGGGGGGGGGGGTGACACAGGCGTAGCCAGGATTTTTCAATATGGGGCGTTTGTGAGCCCGCGAAGCGTGCCAATTTGGTGATGAGCACTCTTTGCGTGCTCCCCAGGGGGATGGATGCAGGGAGGGGGAGATTCCCCCATAGAGTTGTTAGGGGTATGTAACTATATGGTTTTCCCCTCGTGCGAAAGCTCTGACGTTTTATAGCAAATCTGAGATAAAGATAATGGCTCGTCGCAATACTGCACTGTATGTAACAGGGGTGGGTGCATGGAGAGGGGGGGGGGGGGGGGGGGGGGGGGGGGGGGGGGGGGGGGTCCCTCAGACGTTTTCCCCACGGGAAGCGCGAATACTGACGCAAATTTCGTAGCTTTTATCGTTCTCTTCCTCCGCTTCCTCACGCTTTTTTGCTCTCGCCTGTTTTTAAGGGGTGTATTTGTTTCATCGCCCGTCCCCATATTGGCTCGACACAGCCGTGGGGTGTCTAGATCCCATCCAATATTATTATTATCATATTTGAGTGTTCATTGAACAATGAAAATCATATTATAATATCTAATCCTAACCCTAAGATACTCTTCGATTATGAACAGCGCCCCTCTTTCGTGATTATGAATAGCGACCCTCTTCTTTGATTATGATTAGCGACCCTCATCTTCGATTATGAATAGCGACCCTCTTCTCTGATTATGAATAGCGACCCTCTACTTCGATTATGAATAGCGACCCTCTTCTCTGATTATGAATAGCGACCCTCTTCTTTGATTATGAATAGCGACCCTCTTCTGTGATTATGAATAGCGACCCTCTTCTTCGATTATGAATAGCGACCCTCTTCTGTGATTATGAATAGCGACCCTCTTCTTTGATTATGAATAGCGACCCTCTTCTGTGATTATGAATAGCGACCCTCTTCTCCGATTATGAATAGCGACCCTCTTGTCTGATTATGAATAGCGACCCTCTTCTCCGATTATGAATAGCGACCTCTTCTCATATTATGAATAGCAATCCTTATGAATAATGCTCCTTATGAGTTTATGAATAGTGACCCCCTTTTCGCTTTATGAATAGCGACCCTACAGGTATAGGAAATTACACGTTATGACTAGCGGTCCTTATGAGCCACTGATCCTTATGACTAGCGGTCCTTATGACTAGCGAGGTTACCCCCCTTTTTTAACCCCATACTCAGCCAGCTCAACCGAGAACCCAACTGTATAAATTATATATAAAAATAATAATGTTCGACCTGAAGCTAAGCCTCTAACCCCCCCCCCCCCCCCCCATAATAATAATACTGTATTATCTTCACCATTCTTAGTTAAAATTATTTAATATCTCATTCCAACATTTTTCATTTTGAAATACATGTACTCTCTTTTATCTTGTCCACGGCGACACAGGTATATGCACATATCATTACAAAATCAAATATCAACTTCTTTACAGACAGGGCTTTAAAAAAATGTTATTCTCCCGTCTCAACCTACCTCCTTAAAAAGAGCTAAATTTATCACATTTTGTTCTTCAAATTGGCAACAATAATATTTTTCTTTTAATGCTACATGGTTCTAATAAAATGTAATGTCTTTGAAAACAACATACATGGTTAAGAACTTTGACAAAATTTGAACAAATAGAATTTTGGACTGAAAAGGAGACACTAAATGCTGAGGACCTTCTTTTTTTTTTGCTTGTCAGAGAATTTTGGACTGAAAATCGTTCCCAGGCGCCTGAGTTACGCTTCAAATGGATCTAGCATAATTTTTCTCAATTTAGCATAATTTGGGACGAGACTTGGCATAATTCCGATTTTTAGCTGTGGCAACACTGGTCAGGTCACACAACAAAATGGACAGTGTGTGCAGAAATTTTTGCACTTTCTACTCGTGTATCTGGTATATATTTTTAGGGCTTTGCATCAAGTTATTGAGCCAAACCACAAAAATGTGGTCATTTGTCTCCAAAGGGTTAATTAATATTTGTAACCATTTCCCTATTATGGATAATAAGGGGCAAAAAGAAAATATTATAAATATGGCATTTCTCAAAACTTTAACACAGCCTGCTTATATATACTGTATTAAAATTTGAAAAATATAAAGGAGTCGTCCCTTTTAACAAAAAAAAACACAAAACAAAACCCCAAAAGGGTGACTAAATCAGACAAAGAATTTCTTTTATATGGTTATGACCATCCATCATAGTGAAAATTATGGCCACCATTAAATATCACGCTCATGGCATAAACCCAATTATTCCATTACTATTATTTTTAAAGACCTCAGCCTGACCAAAAACAACCATATATTGACGTAAAGCTTAATAAACAAAGAATATAATTACCCTGGTTATTCATAAATTTTCGTCTCCGTTTATCCATAAAAAATAAAAAAGATTTTTTTTTTGGTCCGCCCCCTCCCTATGGCGTAACACTGCAGGGGGTCGCTAGACGTGTGACGACATGTCATGTATACAGCTCCGAGTGCGTCTACACGATATGTCGTCATCAAATTTTCACCCCCCGCAAAGTAGCGTTCCTCAGAGACGGGGCCCAAACCACCGGGGCTCAACATTCGGGACGCTGTTACTCATTCCACAGGAAACGGAATCTCATGAAGTTGGTTTCAATTTGTTCAGAAAATATATAGCTCCCCGTGGATGAATAAAGGGTATATTTCAAAATTCGGTCAGGCTGAGGTCTTTAAATTATCCTCACGAGGGCCATTCTTTGTAAAGTGAAACTATCCGTCACACACATGACCATCTAATTTTGCCTCATTGCCGGAAAATCCAATAACATTATTTTTTTTATATTACCAGTTTCTTACATGAAAAAGATTTTCTTTTCCGACACGAAAAGGTAAATTCCAAACCATAATTTTTTTAAAGAGACATTTAAAAACGCACTTTTTTGAGTGGTCACACACGTGACCGACCCAATTTTCACCTCTAAAAGAAAAGAATGTGCACTAATTTATGGAAAATTGCTTTCAAAACTGTTCAGAGCAATCCCACCATACAGCAATGAAAAGTAAAAACTTGCACTCCAAGGGAAATACTAGAAAGTAGGTTTGAATACCCTTTTTTCGTGCGAGGTCCGACATAATGCCGACCTCTGAAAGGAAATGATGTACTCTCATTTAAAATAGTTACCCTCCATCTGTTGGGGGTAATGTTGTTATTCAAATATCAAAAATGAGACTTCCACTAAAGGACAAATACCGCAAAATTAGGTTTAAATTAACTATTTTTCAGGATTTTCGTCACACACATGACCGAGAATGGGCCATGATGGGACCATCATCATTATCAACATCATGAATGTTGTCTCCATCATCATCCTCATCATTACCATCATACTAACCATCAAAATCTAAGTTGGCACAATAATGATCTTTACTATCACCATCATGACCACCACCACCACCACTAATATCATCATCACCTCCATCCCCACCACCATCATCAGCACCATCACTATCAATACTACCATCATTATTATCATCACCATCACTAATCTTATTTAGTGGGTAGATTTTGTCCGTTGATGGTGCGACAAGTGCCACACTCCTCACTCCATTAGAAATTACCATCATTCCGTAACTAAATGAACAAACAAAAATCAGGTCAACAAGAGATCAGTTTTTTTATATTCATTTCATGCCTGGATTCATTTTGTTTATTCAGTTAGTTGCAGAAATACTAAGGGTTTCAAAAAGAAAGAAAACGGAAACCCACCGCAGAAAAATCCCTGTCAATAGATTTTATGTTTAATGGCATGGAAATTTAAGCCATCTGAAAGAATATCTTAGATGCTCTAAATGCTCAGATGCAAAGATGCACAGAAACCTTGCTAAGGTTTCTAGGGTCATGCATCACTGAACACCATTGCATTCAAAACTATGTGCAGAATTCAAGTTGGTACACTCTTTTGTAAAAAACATTCAAATCAATTCAATGTCACGAGGCTTACTTCACAGACAACAACATGACAAGCTCAAACTGCATTGCAGATAGAAATATTTATTCACTCCTGCAATCTGTACAATTTTGTGAATGCCACCCTCCCCGTTACGCTACGGCGTCCTCATCGCTTTCCGCCAACACGGGGTGCTGCTGATTTAACCTTCTGCTGTGCTTTGCCTTTGGTACCTGCCCGCGATGTCTGTGGTATGGTAGAAACAAACAAAAAAAAAAACAGGTAGAATTAATCAGCATAGTCATAATACCACAAAAGGTACCAGAGGTCTTTAGTCAGCTTTCCACACAATGATTGCTTCCTCATTTTTTTTCACATATCCAGGAAAACCTATTTTTCATGAGTTTCCAGGTTTTTTAATGTTTTTCCACGACTGTGGGAACCCTGCAATAGCAACTCTTTATAGGAGATGGGCCATTTTTTTTTTTGGAAAAAAAAACTGATGTTGTGAGGGAAGGAAGACGATACTCGTAACTCCGAATTCGCTCATAATCAAGGCTGTAAATACTTGTACCACAGGATGAGATGAGATGAAATAGGAAGTGCATGCATTTACAGCAAGCATTTACAGCAACTTGTATTTCCTCCCCCTTTGGAACATCACATCTTTGAATGCTCTGATTCATTAGAGCCAGCAAAAAATATGTGCCTTACAAGTTGACATTCGCTATCATCATGTACAAACTAGACAATAGACATGGTTTTCATTTCCAGCTGCTAGCTTGGGCAGTTGTGAGATTTACCTTCTCAAGTGGGCAAGAGCACTTAGGAATATTTAAAGTGCTGGTCACATTTGTCCAATAACGAGATAACCAGATTTTTCATTTAAGGTCCACCCTACACAGGTATACTCACTCGTTAACATTGTAGGGTGTACCTTTCGTTGAAGATCTCGTTCTCGTTATCATTATCAGAGAAATGAGACCAGCCTTTTAAATTTCAACGCCACAGGTACACGGGTGGGGGTGCATTATAAAAACAGATCATAGCGAAATAAGTATCAGTCATTTGCAAAAGCCGCAAAAACAAGAAGTCCAAAGTGGTATGGGAAGCAAGAATGACATAGAGGAATCCCTGGGTGAAGTATCTCTCACAAATATGAAATTTGAAGAAAATTACAGCACATTTTGTGATTCCCAGTGAAGATAGAATTGTGATGCTTTACAAAGCAACATGCAAGAACTGATTCTATGAGATAGAGTAGCATTTGCCTCGATTTTGAGGGTGCAGTAAATGCAACATAGTGGACATGCATATTAACTGGATGGTAATTTGCCATGTAAAAGCATGCTAGGGCAGGTTCTCTGCAAAGTCTATTATAGATGTTTGATTTCAATTCTTCTCAAAATATTAAGATGAACTTTTGAGCCCAATATATAACACTTATTCTTTGCTTTCCATATGCTAAGATTTTTCTTAATTAGATTATCTTTTTAAGATTCAATTAGAAAGGTGCAGGTTTGCAAATGCCTAAAGCTCCCTGAATAAAATTTGTGGGGAAGTCGCCGTTATAAGACTTTTACCTTTGCAGGAGCCGCAGCCTTTTTCAGTGCCTTCTTTGCTTTGGTCTTTTCCTTGGCAGCCCTGAAAATGTGACAAGAAACAGAGAGAAACTTGGTACAAGTCGTTCTACATCAATTTCACAATAAGCCAGTTTGTAATTAGTACATGCTACAACCCCAATTTATACACATGCACATTTATTTTTGTTAGTCGAGCTACTTATTTAAGAACTACTGTAAAAGTCGAAATTTTCGCGCGATTAATTTTTTCGCGCTTGGCTGAATAAAGTGAATTTCGCGCGTTTTTAATTTCGCCAACGTGCTAGGCTCATGGGCAAATGAATACTTAAAAAAAATATTCGCGTTTTTATTTTCGCGCACATTTCATGCTGCGCGAAATGCGCGAAAATTTCCACACTGCGAAATATTCTACATTTACAGTAAGTCATACTGGTGCGGGCATCATGGTGCACACAATATGAAAGTGTATAAAGTTCAATTGTACTTGGTACAAATAACCATTATCTGCACACGATATGTGCAAATTGTAATTACAACCTGGATATTGGATGTTAAGTACAAGAGTATGAAGTGTAGGCAGCCTTCTCGCCAATACATAACACCCTTGATGATGATACAAAGGGTAATCTCACACCTTCTCAGTGGTAGAATTATATTGATATATGACTGATTTAGAAGACCCTACACAAGAAATACTCACTTGATGGCCTGTTCACGCTGGGCTTTCCTGGCCTCTGGCTTCTGATTCCTCTTGGCCATGATGTCAGCCAGGGAGGATCCACCGATGGCACGTTGGTACTTGGTTGTCCTGCGTGTCCTCTTCTTGGTGATCTCCTCCTGGGAACCTTTCTTGTTCTTGCGGCGGTAGAGCACTGTCCAGTTGACACGGCGTGGGTTGCGCTTCATCATGAAGGAGGCCTTGCACTTTCCATTGAGGAAATTGAAGACCTGTATCAAATATACGACAACAAAACAAAGTGGTAAAGTAAAACATATTAATGATATCAGACATGTTTTCTCTCATTTGCATACGAACAGCAATATCATGTAATTTCTGAATAACTGTAGTTACAACTACAAGGCCACATAAAGCTGGACATGGACATGGAATCATGACATGATCCCATCCACCATAGCTATGCCAATGCATCCTTAATTAAACTTAAATTAAACACTTCTGACAACCAACCTCACAAGACAGATTCTATCAGCGATGCCAGCAAAACGCATTCTTTTTCATCAAATTACTGATCAAATCGTAGATTTCCGATGCCATCTATCTGGTGAGGTATAAAATTTTCCTTAATATTTAAGTTCGCATTTTTCTTTCCTCTTTTTTTTCCATTAAAAAAAAAAAAAAGCAACCAAACTAATGCAGATTCTGACCTAGTAAAATAGTACCTGGAGCTCCCTCCCTGGAGTTCGCCATGCACATGCCCTAGCCAAGCATAACCATGATGACCAGGGGCATCTGCAAGAATAACCTCGCATAAGCAGTAGAGGCGCACGTAGCCAGGATTGGCTTCGTGAATGTAAAAAAAAAAAAAATGGCTATACGCCTTCTACATCACGAAGCCAGGCGTTCTTACCCAGCAATCTAATTGCGCACGGGTTAGCAGGACTGGAAAATGCCCTGAAATAACACTTTTCTGATAACTCCCGCGACCGACAGCTCCTTCGCCACAGCGTATCCTGCTAGGAAAACGTTTAGAATTAGGATGTCTTTTTGATCGTACATACTTTTACAAAAAAATCCAAAAAAGATCGTAAGAAATTTCCGAAAACTCGCCAGTGTTTGTGTGTATCCATGCCTCCTCTTGTCATGCAGATAAGGCATGACAATGGATACGTACGATCAAAAATACATTCTAATTCTAAACGTTTTCCAAGCAGGATACGCTGTGGCGAAGGAGCTGTCGGTCGCGGGAGTTATCAGAAAAGTGTTATTTCAGGGCATTTTCCAGTCCTGCTAACCCGTGCGCAATTAGATTGCTGGGTAAGAACACCTGGCTTCGTGATGTAGAAGGCGTATAGCCATTTTTTTTTTTTTCTTTTGTCCTTTTGTAAGTTAAGTCTCCAATTTCGGAGACAGTCTCCCAAATAGGAGACAGTAACGAGTCTCCAGTATCGGCCATGCGCCTCTACTGATAGTGATAATTGTGAGAGACCAACTTAAACGCAACTTCTTATGAAAGTTGCGTATAATTTTTTGACTTGCGTCAGAACGCAACTTTTTATGCAAGAGATGCATAAAAGGTTGTGTTTAAACGGAAGTTAAGAACAAAAAATTTAATATGCAAGAGGGGCATATAAATTTGCTTTTAAAATAAATGGAAGTCAAAAAATTAAACGCAACTTGGTTCTCAACCAGTCAGGATCATGTATTTGGGACTTGCGCTTAATTTTTTAACTTAGTTGCAATTAAACGCAACTTTTTATGCAAGAGGGCCCAGGGGGCCACGCACAGCCAGTCAGTGACAATGGTTTTTTATGTTTTTAGCCGAGGAGTATCGATATCACTGAATGGCTGACTTGTCGTTTATTAAACACTATTAAATGTCTTTGACTTTGTGAAACAGTTTGTCAAGTCCATGACATTTCCGTAGATCGCAGACAAAAGTTAATATAAGTTATAACTCTTGTCGGCGATCTACGGAAATTAGTTATAACTGTCATGGAGTTGATTTGATGAAACGACCCCTAGTCATCGTGCATGCATAGGCACATAGGCCTACATACGTTCGGGCACTATTTCCAATTCCACATTTGAAGCTGGATGGGGATCATCCTACGTAGACGGTAGAGTACAAACTGAATTGATAGTCTTCAATATTGCATGGCTTAGGCCTAGTCTATCTAACTTCTGAAAATGTTTGTTTTCAAGTCGCTTAAAATTATGGCAACGCCGTAAATCATGCAACTGCAAGCTATAAAGTAAGTGTAGGCCTATGGCTAGAGTGCCCAAGTCTGCGCACACGCGTAATTGCGCGATTCTAATAAAACAAAACACGCAACGAACACGTGACTAACTTTTCATAGCGATAGGTATTCATGCAGAAAACGAGTCAAAATAATGATGAACGGTCTTATTTCAGACATTTTATTCACAAGCCTCAAAATGTTGTCTTTCACGTCAAAACTTCCGAACTGCGTGTAAATGAATGAGTGCGCAGACATGGGCACCATTAATTATTTTTTTCAATGAAAAATGACACGGCCACCGTTTCTTGTGAAAATGGCATTGTTCTTGCTCTAATTTTGATGAGATTTTTTTCAAACTTACTCTTTAGAATATCAGGAATAAAATAAAATAAAGCTTTAGAGGAATATTAAAGAAATTCTTGTTCATTTTCAGGTCAAAACCTTAGGTGCGCAGACATAGGGCTCCCCATCATACACAACATTACACATACCTTTCCGTCGATCCTGGCGTATCGACGGCCATGGCCAGGGTGGATTTTGAGTCCACTAAAATTACAAAGCTCCGTTCTGAAAGGAAACAGAAATACGCCATTTGAATTTCATATACACTCAATTAACACAAAATGAAAATAATTTAATATCAAACAACACATAATGTTAGATTAAACGGGATTTGTTTTCATAGTCATTTCCATCCTTACTTCATCTTGGCTTTAGCGGAAGAAAGGACGAGCTTGGAATTCTGGGAAGGAAATAGAGATTGGTACTCGATCGATTCAAGATCGATCAAAATAGTCTATCGCTGATTCGTTTTGTTCCATTTCAACCAGGGGAGCTTTTCATCAAGCGTTTTGTCAGTGATTTTTTACCGACAACTGTTATAAGCTACTGAAATCCTTGCATCTGATTGGCTGAGAGCAAATTTGTCAGTAAAAATCACCGACAAAACGCTTGATGAAACGCTCCCCAGATGTCTTGATTTCATGATATTTTACAAATATCATTATTTATTATAGTTAAAGGAGAATTAACCCCTGATTACAAATTTACTTATATTGGAAGGTGTAATATATTCCTACTTATTGGCTTAAATCATTTTCTAATAAGATATATCAGAAAAGGGTATAAATAATAAAGATATTCAAACACCCGGTATCGTCTCGTACTCATTTACATGGGGGCTGCCATTTTCTTGCTGATTTGGAGTTGTACATGAACCATTGAGGAATGTTCCAGTCAGGAAGATATTTTGAATCCAAATCCTAAATTGATTTTCTTCATTACCTAAAATCCCATATGTGACGAAAAATATAAAGTGAGTGTTTACATGTATTATAAAAATTAAATCTTTATAAAGATACTTTTAAATTGTCTGGTTTTGCTTAACAAAAATCTATTTTCTTGGGTTTGCCAAACAGAGCAGAACATAATATATGCAGCATGCATTCCGACTTTTCAAGTCCATTATCCGAAAGCAGGTGAATGCATAGTTTGCCGCTATAGATGCTCAGGGAAGAAGCATCCATAAAATTTGAATTAATTTGCTGCTTCCCATACGTCCAGTATCGAGAAAATAGATTTCTATTAAGCGAATATCGATTTTCAACAGAAATATACAAGGAAATCTTCAGTTTAAAAATAAATTGACATATCTATTCTATATTTTTAATCTCAAATGGGTTTTTAATTTTGAAAAAGGCAATTGAGCGTTTGGATTAAGAAAATCGTATATTTTGACGCGAAGCCATATAGTCTAACAAGTAGGAATAAATAACACCTTTGAACACTATCGTCTTTATTTTTGAGCGTAATTCTCCTTTAAGAAAAAAGGAAAAAGAAGTTACTAAGGCCTAGTAATAAAAGCAGTCATCACACTGTTATTGCATAGTGTGGGTCAAGATATTGAGGGGGCACCGGCATCATAGAGGGAGAGGGGGGAGGGGAGGGGGCGGCGGTTACCGCAGTGACGTATATCTAAGGATTATGGTGCCAGGGCCATGAAGCCCCCCCCCCCCCCCCCCCCGTTAATTGTACAAGTGAGGGAGAAAAGCGATCTAGCACTAGCGATATATATCTTCTTTTTTTTTCATTTTTTACCAGCTCAATTTCTTCATTTTACTCAGGAAAATTCGCAGATCCTGAAGCAACAAGCAAAACGACATGCTTTAGAACATGTTCGCATTCCCCCCCCCCCCCCCCAAAAAAAAGGAAATTTATAATCATGCATTTACCCTGCGGAGTGGGGGGGGGGGGGCGCAATATTCTTAACGATCATAACTTTCTTCATTTTCTAATATTTTTCTTTCTCTCTTTTGCGCCATTTTAGATGCGCCACTATGTCATCGGCCTCACTAGGTGAATGAAACGCAAAGGCCATTGATTAGGGGGAGGATGGGAAGGCCCGGGGTCGTAGCTTGATTATTTCATCTTACCTTTCCCCATCCCCCTTTCACTTCCTCACTTTCTTTCTTCTCTCTCTCTCTCTCTCGCTCTCGCTCACTCTCTCCCTCTCTTTATCATGAGGGAGTTTTCGAATGTGTCAATGTGAACGCTGTCCTAAATCCTCCCAGCGACAATGAAATGCTTTGTGTTAACTGCATACAAAGTTGGTGAAGCATGAAACTACAATGGGTGAATCGAGGTTCACGATTTAGAGAAGACGGCAATACCATGTTTGACGCGTTCTCGATCTGACTAGTGGACGAGAAGCCAGCTGTGGACGCGTGAACCGTTCTTGCACAAAGCACGGTATGTAGTTAACACAAAGCAGTCCATTGTAGCTGGCCTGAGGATCTAGGACGGCGTTCACGTTGACACAATCGAAAACTCCCTATTAGCTTGGGGACAACGTGCATTCCATCTCCCGATCGCTTTGCTCACACGGATTGAGCCCACGAGACCGAAAATATCGGTCTTGCGGGCCTTCTGACAACTCTTTTGAGGGTTACCTAGTCCGAAAGCCCACCATAGACCGACAATCAGCGGTGTCGTGGGCCTTCTAGCTTCTATTCAGCATGTTCAGAGGGTTCAGTAGGCCACCACCCATGAGACTGACATAATTATTTTGGGAGTCTTGTCGGTCTTCAGTGTGGGCCGTCAGTCTCTAAAATATTTTGGGAAACTACTTTCTCCTTTTCTATATTTTTTATGTAATTATTTGTTTTGTCGGCCTCGTGGGCTGTAGGTCTAGTGGGCCGTCGGTCTTGTGGACCTTTTTGAAATGTCGGTCTCGATCGTGAGCTGCCGACTCTGGGATAACAAATTCCTGACATTGATGCTTACTCCCATGGTTATCGTTCATTTTGCGCCCAGCCGATTGATATGAACCAGTTTGTACCGAAAGGGTGGGTAGCGTCGAATGACGCGACGCTACCCACCCTTTCGGTACAAGCCATCATTAATTCTCTGATCAATCGCAATAATTAGAAAAAGATTCAGTGAAATTGGAGAGAAACATAAAAATGTCATAGTCATGCATCTGCTTATATAGTGTTGCAAGATCAACATCACGCTGTATGTGAATTCGAGATTTCATACGTAGGCTACGTACGTGTTTGTGATTCAGTTCTTTTTCATTAAAAAAAAAAATAGACCATAGCCTTAGGGTTAAAAGGGGGAAGTGTTTGGTTTCATTTGATTTTTGAAATCAATTTAGTTATGGTTGATATTATTATTATTATTATTATTATTATTATTATTATTATTATTATAATTATTATTATCAATTAGTTGACTTCGGTCCCACAGGTAGAATTAATTTGCGTGCAATAAATCCATTGCATTTTATTTGTATGCAAATAGAAGTACTCTCGCACAGCAAACATCATCGGAAATTCACTCCTGGCAGGATAACCTCATACTTGTCGGAGTGGTTGATGTCGTATTCAGGGAATTAAAAAAAATATATAAAAAAAGCTTTCACAAAACTGAGTGGGTGGGGACTGTACAAAGTCCCCACTTGGAACGTACAATTATTATTATTATTATTATTATTATTATTATTATTATTATAATTATTATTATCAATTAGTTGACTTCGGTCCCACACGTAGAATTAATTTGCGTGCAATAAATCCATTGCATTTTATTTGTATGCAAATAGAAGTACTCTCGCACAGCAAACATCATCGGAAATTCACTCCTGGCAGGATAACCTCATACTTGTCGGAGTGGTTGATGTCGTATTCAGGGAATTTAAAAAAATATATAAAAAAAGCTTTCACAAAACTGAGTGGGTGGGGACTGTACAAAGTCCCCACTTGGAACGTACAAAAATAATCCCACTCTCCTACTTAGTATACAAGCTGTGATCACAACGTAGTAAATACATAAAAGAAAGTACCACGGGCTTATATTAAATACAAAAACTCCATCCTAAAGGCATTTCTACGACAGGAAATGGAACAAAGGAGTGTTATGTAATAGGACAAAGAGGCAGGGTTCTGCAAAGACTTTTTGTCAAAGAAAAGACTAGCCTTTTGACAAGGCCTCGTGACTTGGCTATTTTCCTCGTCATGCTGTGCCTGAGATGAGACTAGCCGGCGACGAAAAGAACACGGCCCGGGTGAACGCGCGATCGAGCGACTTTAGTCGCGAGGCCTTTTGTTTTGGAACCTGGGTTTCCATCGTGTGATATGAATTATTCACGAGTTGACATTCGTATGCTAACACGCCTAAATACGAGGATTATCGACCAATCACAACGGTATCTGCGGGGATTGCTTTCCATGTGATTCGTTCATGATTGATGTAGCTTGCACGGACCGCGGCGCCGGGTGCCGAGCGAGCTAGCTGGAGATGAAGGCGAATTTGCATACTAAATTTATGCTGACGTCATGCGAAGATACGTTCGCTGATTGGCTCCTACCTATAAGGTAGCAGATCCTCGCTAGGAACAAAGGATAGCATAAGAAATACAGGCCAGGTTCCAAAAGGCCCTCGCGACTCACGTCGCTCGATCGCGCATTCACCGGGCTGGGCGGCTAGTCTTGTTATGCAGCCACTACTAGCTTACTTGCGGAGAAAAATAGCCAAGTCACGAGGGCCTTGTCAAAAGGCTAAGAAAAGGCCGGTTCAAGTCCAGACACTATGAATAGAAAGCTCTCAGCTGAGATTATCTCCCTGTAATACCTCCCTGAATGGTTATCAATTTGAATGCATTTTCAAAATGGACTGTAAAACTGTACAATAGGTATAGTTTGTAGGGATACATGATATCATCCTAATTATTTATTATTCTTATTTTTTGTAATGCTAGGCCATCCGTACATTTCTGACTTGGATTTTTGACTTTTCACTTGGATTGGTCCAATGAACTTGCTAATGCAGCACCCCTTTTTTCCTGAATGGAACATTCCTATTATACGTGATCTGAAATGGGTCAATAGGGTTTACATGTATGAACAGAGAAGAAAATTAGAGTTTTGACCAAAAAAGTAAGATTTTTAAATCATTTAGTTTGTGAATTTAGGGGTGGCAAAATGAATTACTTTTAATGTTTTCATTGAAAGGATATATTAGAGAATATATTTTGTGTAGAAATTAATTGTGTAGGATGAAGAGAAGGTATGATAAAATGGTGATGAACATGCATGAAGGTTAAAGTCTAGATTTGCCTTTTTTGGGTGGCCAGACAAGGGGGAATGTACAGAATGGGTGGCACGGTAGGGGTTAAAAGCAAAACATAAGGGGTCCAAGAATGAACCCTTGTGGAATTCCAGATCTAACCATTGCATATCTGCTACTGTATGGTAACACATTGTTTCCCCGTCAAATAAAATATGATTGAAAACCACTGACATAATCACCAGTGCCATTAACTCGTTAATTAAATATGTATGGTTTTTTAGGATTTTGAAAAAGACGGCCTGATTAGTCAACAATATTGGCGGCTAGTGAAAAGGCTCGAAAAATGCCTTGTAATGTGTCTTTGCTGAAGTTCGTCCAGCGTAGGCGGAACCGGGGGAGGGGGGGGGGGGCTGGTGCTCTCCTCACTTTTTCCGAAAATCAAGAAAAGTGCCCCTCCAGAGACCAAAATGTGCCCCTCTTAAGTGAACACAAGTCATGCCCCTCCCGCGATAGCATTAGTGTCCTTCTTAACGTAAATTTGCACCTTCTTTGTCTGTTGTGACCTTAGCTCAGGGGTGTAGATCCGTGTTCATGATGGGGGGGGGGGGGGGATGACCGGCCGGTGAGGGAGCGATGTCAGTGGCGTATCTAGGGATTATGGAAAACAATGAAGTTACCCCCCCCCCCCCCCCCCCCCCAGTGCACAAACTTATCTACGTTATTGTACAAGCGATCGAGCGGAAAATTTTTCAATTCTTAACCGTAAACAAAGCAATTTTTGTGCATTTTACCCAGGAAATTTTGCAATTGAGAAGCTCAAATTGTATACATTGATAAACGATTTCTATTCATTCACTTCTATAATCGGGAGCAAAACTAAAAAAACCCTATAGCCTACAGGCTTGAGAAAGAGTGGAGAAATTCAGCGAGGTTACCTGAAGTTGAGACTTCTTTCAAAAGTTGAACCTTTGCAAATGCTGCTTTATAAACTTTGTCCTATTTTGGGGGGCGCAATATTTAGCAGGAGTCATAATTTATGAAACTGACATGATATAGCGAGCAAAGCAATTACATCTTTATTTTTTTTTCAAATTTTGAACCCTTTAAGCTATTTAAAGTAGAACACTCAAGAAAATCACAAATATGGCAATTAATGTATCACTAGAAATTGGGAAGCTTACAGATGGCAATCGTATAAGTTTTATGTCAACTGCGTATATGATGATTATAAAAACAATATAAATAAAAGCTCTTCTCAGCATGTGGAATATCCGAGGATTCGCCAGAAATATAGCGATGTTTTGATGTCGTCATACGAGGGATCGATCCTGCTTAAGCAGACGACGTCCTATAATGAATGAACGTAATTGCAATGCAATTATTTATCAAATTATAAAGAGTTTGGTACATTTAAACATGACCTTATTTCACACCATTCTAAAAGGGAAAGTGAACTGATTCTGATAACTAAAACCGTTTGATTGTAAATACACAGGAGAAGGATCAATGATCAATGAAATAAACCCCATTTTCAAATTGAAAAGCCCTGCGAATAATAGCTGGATGGTATTCGTTCCCTCTTGAAACGCCGAACATGCCGCGGTGCAAGCAGCTGAAAATACAATGGCGTCTTATTTTGTTTACAAGTGACTGATTCCTTTATTTTTTTAACGCTGCATTTTTCATCAAAATAATACCATACACGAAGTTAAGAGTGAGGCAACAGACTAACATTAAGACTGACGCTAGTCAAGTAAGAGAAATAAGTGAAGAGGAGATGACAAAACAGGCACTGAAAAATGTGTATAATGTTATGGGACATCGTCTGCTTAGACAGGACTCGCCCCTCTTGTGTCGTCACACATCTCAGCAGCGTTCAAGGAGCTTTTCAGCTGCTATATCGGGGGCTGTATTTTACCGTTTTATAATTGATAATAATCATTAATTCAAATGTTTCCAAGCTTTAAATTTGGATAACCTTGTTTAATTTATGCCATCTATGCAATAATAAGTATTAAGCCAATATTTAAAATCATTAGTGTTCTACTTTAAGAGAACTATATACTGAGGGCGCGAAAGTACGAGATCCTGTAAGAAAATAATTGTCCGAGGGAGCAAAGCGATCGAGCTTTGGAAAATTTTCGCATTACAAACCTTCAAAAAAATTGATTTGGGCGCATAATCCGTAAGGATTAAGATTTTCTTAATTTCCCCCTGTTTTCTTTCTCTCCTTTACTTTTTTTGCGCCCCCTCCCAATGCCACCCAGGCACCTGCCCCCCCCCCCCCCCCCACCGCCCCATAGATACGTCACTGAGCGAAGCGACCAGGTCAGAGGAGGGTGTGGGAGCGGGTATCCCCCTCCCACACCAGGGACTTTTTCAAAAATCTGTCTATATAGAGGCCTTTCACACTCACTTCTGGACCGCTCCAAGTTAGAGCGCTCCAGAGGAACGGTTCTTGAAGAACGCTTCGTTTGCTTTCACACTCACCGCATTTTTTATGTCTCGAATCGCTCAACGAGTCAAAGTGGTCTTGTTGCTATGGCAGCTCAGATCAGCGGCTCAAATTTTTCGCGCGGAATTTCAAACCGTATAATGCGCTGTGCCGCTTCCCGGTCGGTCTGTCGTATCAATGTATCAAATCACCCATTGATTTCCCGCGCCACACACACTCACTTTCGGTTGAAGTACGCTTTAGGATCGCTTTGCTTTCACACTGACACGTTGGAGCGCTCTAACGAGGAACCGTTCCTCAAGACCACCTCGCGAGGTGGTCTTCTGGAGCGCTCTAGAAGTACGCTTCCTGGACCACTTGAGCATTCACACTCACCTGGGAACCGCTCCAGAGGAACCGTTCTTAGTTAGAGCGCTCTAACGAAGTGAGTGTGAAAGGGCTCAAAGTGGTCTTGTTGCTATGGCAGCTCAGATCAGCGGCTCAAATTTTTCGCGCGGAATTTCAAACCGTATAATGCGCTGTGCCGCTGCCCGGTCGGTCTGTCGTATCAATGTATCAAATCACCCATTGATTTCCCGCGCCACACACACTCACTTCCGGTTGAAGTACGCTTTAGGATCGCTTTGCTTTCACACTGACACGTTGGAGCGCTCTAACGAGGAACCGTTCCTCAAGACCACCTCGCGAGGTGGTCTTCTGGAGCGCTCCAGAAGTACGCTTCCTGGACCACTTGAGCATTCACACTCACCTGGGAACCGCTCCAGAGGAACCGTTCTTAGTTAGAGCGCTCTAACGAAGTGAGTGTGAAAGGGCTCTATAAAACTTGCAATTTAGAGCATCCCAAAATGTTTTTTTTAATGAAAAGAAAGAATGCACGGATCTACGCCAATGGACGGAACCCCCTAAAATGAGAATAACAATGCGAGCGAACGATTATGGCATTTCTTATTTTCTTACTTCTATATCATTAAAGAATGTGATGGTATTTCAAGATCAAACATCATGAGGTTTGGATGATCATTAGTTTTAAGTTAATGTATCATAATTCTTATTTATTTTATCCAATATACACAGCCATGGAAAAAATTATTAGACCAAGAATGGTTACTGAAAGTGTTATATTTGTGGTAAGAAGCAAATAAAATATCATAAAAGCAAGGTACATTTGCTGGAATTTGTTATTCATTCAACGAAGTACAAAGACAAATCATTTTCATTAGTTTGAAGGCATATTATAGTACCTTTATTACAGAATCTTGGTCTAATAATTTTTTTCCAGGGCTGTATATATATAGAGAGAGAGAGATATTTGTATTTTTATTTATTTTTTTATTTATTTATTTATTTATTTATTATTTTTTTTTTTGGGGGGGGGGGGGGTTGGGGTGATAAAACAGGCCATCCCCCTCCCCCACCTTAATTTTTTTTTTTTTTTTTTTTTTTTTTTGGGGGGGGGGGGGGATATATACTCACCCCCTCCATCCCCGGGATTTACACCCATGCCTTAGATTATACACATTTGCAAACCAATGTATTATTGTAGGCCTGTATTGTTTTTCAATGCTTTGTTGCATCATTTCACATTTTCCTCAAGTATAGCCGAGCCAAATATGGCTTTTCTAGATGACGTTTGACCCCAGCCCTCCAGTGACAACTTAAATGCCCCTGCCATGTGAACAAATGCCCGTCTTAAGGTTAAACTGTCCCTTTGTGATGTGATGTTCCCAAAGGCGGAGATGTGTTACGCAATTCTATTCATCCGGGGGAGGGGGGTGACCTACTGTTATACCCCACTTGATGAAAATAATTTCCTGCATATTTCCGCCAATGGATGTGCCCTTCCGTAGATTATATCTCTTCGTGACAAAAAAAGTCGGCCTAACTTTTTCAGTTTTACCCAAGTTTCACTAAGGTGGATTTTTCTTGGCGATGTTTGATGCTTGCCCCTCATGCGACAAAAGGCACCCCTTCCAAATATAGAAATTCCCTTCCCAATGGAAAAAGTACCCCCAAGAGATAAAGTTGTCCCAATGCCTCTTATTATGTGATGTGCCCTTATAATTCACAAACAAGATGTCATCATGGTCATATAGGCCTATATCCTCTTTTAATGTGCTTTGCTCTATCACCGCAGTTTTCCTTGAAGAAGATACCGACCCCCACCCCCCCCCCCCCCCAAAAAAAAAAGGAAAGAATGAATAAATAAATAAATTTAAAAAAAAAATAATTTTCTAGGTGATATTTTGATACCCCTTATCTAAATACAACTAGTCCATCATCTGCATGGCCTGAAGAGATTCGTCTTAAAAGAGGGCAAATGGAATGCTGTTTCCAGAACGTGCCCTATAGCGTATAGGCCAACATATATGAGGCATCAATAATGGGGGCAATTTTCAGGTGTTATAGGGTATTTTCTCCATCGTTGGAGCTAGGG
The DNA here is from genome assembly GCA_025617745.1 of Heliocidaris erythrogramma. Classification (NCBI taxonomy): domain Eukaryota; kingdom Metazoa; phylum Echinodermata; class Echinoidea; order Camarodonta; family Echinometridae; genus Heliocidaris; species Heliocidaris erythrogramma. Next base: position 9,949,042 of record CM046858.1, read on the forward strand.
GCCAGTAATAAGCAGATTGTGCTTAAGAACAGGCCAAATATGGTTATCTTCTAAAAGATTAAATGCAACTTCGTATTAATGGTCTGGACATACCAAGCAAGGCCGTAAGCTTATGAATAAATGTATAATGAACACTAACAGAAAAGAAGGTGGCAAAGAGGGCAATTGATTAGTGATGTAATGTAAACCCAATAAATAAATAATGCCTGGCGTCCACTATAGAGCGCCGACAAGATTAGGAAGGGTTGCGGATGCAAATTATGTCATTTCGGCATTCTTTCCGCGCCAGACGCGGAAAAACTGTGTGATCATCGTTTCTTGGGACGTTACTACGAATCTCTGCGTATTGACTGTAGTCACACCTGGGAGTGTCCTAATAATCAATCGGGAAGGTCGCGAAATGCCGCGGAAAATGCTGGTCGTAGCAGGACAGCGCGGACACATCTAGGATCACAACGGGAGTGGTAAAATAATGGACTAGGACAATGAGGAAGATATTTCCCGACAACCAATTAGGTATGCGGACAACATCAGGAAATAATGCAATGTGTCGGGGGGGGGGGGGGGGGGGGGGGGGGGGGGGGGTTTGTCCGGGGGGTAGTTGTCCTGGGGGTAATTGTCCTAGGGGGTAGTTGCCCAGGAGTAATTTTCCGGGGGCAGTTTTTCGGGGGGTAATTGTCTAGATACGGCTGCCCGCACCGCGGAGGCTATCAGGAGCACTTCCGGAGGAGGCGGCAGCGTTAAAGAAAGGCGGGATGTCCGATATCCGCACGACAATGCAGACAAGTTGCAGAAGGTGTCAGGAAGTTCATTTCCGCGTCCAAATTTTGCCCTCTCCCGAAGTATTTAGGAATGATAACGACAGCGAACGGAATCTTTCAAGAATATATGGATAGGTCAATTGCTGAATGAATGGGGATTTACTAATTTTGCATTCCGCTTCTTGTCCGCGCCCTAGTGGACGCCAGGTTTACCAAAATCTAAATGTAAGTGTCCCAATCAACCTGATAAAACACATGCAGTAAATTGATACAGAAGGCCATAGGGCTGTCAGCTACTCTTCTTTTCGGCTTTAACTAAGCATATTTTCAGCCTTTTTCAGCCACTCGTGTCCAGGAAGATGATACGTCCAGGATTATTTTAAAACAGTAGGTATAACATATTCATCCAAAACAACGTCAATATGTGATGATATATCAACTGTTGTCCGTTGTTTTGTGCTTGTATATCTAGGAGCAACTTTTTTTCCGAAAAAGGTGCCTTGTGTTTGGTGATTCTCCTCCCATTTTTAAAAACATTCCGACGCCCCTGAGTTCGTCTTAAAATGTCGTCTTATATCTTCCATTATTTCAGCTCACACATGATGTGGGCATTAAGGGCCTTCGGGGTCCCGGTGACTGATCTGACAACGAAACCTTTCTCCCCCAGGAACTCCGATATGCGCTCTTTACCCCACATTGACCCCCAACCCAGGCTATCTGGGAAATGGTAAGACAACGGCAGGCAAGAGAACAGGCTGCTGGTGTACAGAAGCGATGACGCCGCATTCCCAATATTGTCGGCGTGCTTTGATGCGGCATCCATCTCAAAGAGGGACAAAACTCCGTCTTTCTTCATCACCCGTTTGACCTCGTCGATGACCAGGTCTGGTCGAGGTGTGTCGTGCAGGACGTTGAAAAAGAAGACGTAGTCGAATGTCGCGGTCCAGTCGTCTGGCATCACCACAGCATCGGCGCAGACATACTCGATGTTCTTCAATCCTAGTTTGGCTGCTTCCTCGATGGCTGAATCCACAGGACACTGCTGAATGTCGAGTCCTACGAAGTGGCTATTGGGGAACCGCTGGGCGAGGATTCGGCTTGCTGAACTACGACCGCACCCTACATCGAGCATGCGAATTCCACTCTCTGAACGTATTTTTTAATAATGAAATGGAAGAAGAAAAAAAGGAACTGTAGCATATTTTTACGGCAACAGAAAAAAAATCATTCATAAATTACCCCTATTTGTTGGGGTTAAGTGTAGAGCATTTCCTCGCTTTCCCGCTAAACAAGAGCTATTCTTAAAATCTTAAACAATCATTAGTTACACATTTCAATACAAAGTAACATTATTATTATCTCAACAAATTATCTCATCTTGTTCAGCAAAAACAAAAAGCAAAAACATATACATACGTACAACGTGATACGTATCGATCCTACTTTCTTAATATACATGTAGCAGAGGATTGGTTAAAAACACTCAACTGGTAATGCGTGGATTGTGGGTTCAATCCACGGTACGGCACCTATGCCCTTGAGGAAGGCATTTTATCTACATAATACGTGTGTGAATTAACAAAAAAATAATAATAATGGAGTGAGTACTGACGTGACTCCCGGGGAGTCAAAATAGAGTGAAACTTCACTCATTTCTTTTAGGAGGGTACTCTAAAATAAATTGATATTCACTCCTGAAAAAAGTGATCACTGATGTGACTCCCTGGGAAGCGAAAATAGAGTGAAATTCACTTTTTGTTTATTGAGAGCCGCCAGAGTATCATTCTCATCTAGTTTCCAAACGGGGAGTGAACGTTAATAATTGTTGAATAAATGAATTGATATTCTCTTACCCAATCTCGGCTTGATTACTGGTTGAGAGGAAATGAACTCCTGGAGAAGACAGTGGTGGTTCCATGTAACCCAGAAATTTGCAGCGAATTCTTCGAAAGATTTGCACATCGATGGTGCGAGCCCTAAAATTTACACAGAGCAGGAAAGCCCGTTATTTCCTGGGGAATATGACCAAGTCAAACTAATAATTTAAATGATAATGGTGATGAGGACGAAGATGATTATCCAGATGATAATAAAAATAATTATAATAATAATAACAATAATAATATTAATAATAATAATAATAATAATGATGATGATGAGGTTGATATTTTTGATGCCCTTCCTCTAATTTTGTTTTGTTTTGTTTTGTTTTTGTTTTACTTTAGTCTCATCAACATTTCCCTACTGAGACTGTAGGTCATAGGTATATACACTAATGCAATAACAAATCAAGAACTGTAAAGTCAAATGTGGGATTATTAATTCTTATTCGAACCATAAGGCATGCATCCCTCACACATCTGGGTCTACACAACATAATTCTCAATGGTTCCTGAGATATTGGGGTTGAATAAGAATTTCCTTTATATCGAATAACACGAGGTAGACAAAATAGTGTGTTATGTACATAGACGTGGGGGCATAATTCACCAGGGTGCCTACATTCCAATTTTTCAAGTTTTTAAATCATACTGAGTGACATCTATTCTTGGTAGCTTGTATATCCAACATCCCACAATGTGGGCCTCGTGAACGCTTGGGAAAGTCGTCACAAGGTCCGTGAGATCGATATGTCGGTCTCATGGGGTGTCGTTTTTGTGGGGTGAAAATCTCCGACCGAAAATAATAATTTCACAAATACTGGTAGTTATCAAATCCTCTTCAGCACCCCCCCCCCCCCCCCCTGACAAACTGCCTTGTTTTCGTCTATGGATATGTATTTTGACTGATGTTATATAGCTCTTGGTCCATCTATCCTGACTGTTTGCAGCATGTTGTTGAATACCTCACTATGAACGGGTATTCCTAAGGACATCTCCGCCAAACCACCCGTCATCGTCCCTGATCGAAAGCTGTCGACGCGATGGATGGGTAGATGGTACTTCTCAGTTACAGGGTCGAGATCGACGATGTAGGCGGAGGTCATCGCACCCAGCCATTCACGGACGTACCTGTCATGAATATTTCCAAGTGAAAAGGGTAAGACTTGCAATATCACTGGTCCTAAGCTTATTTCTGTACATTCATTGGCAAAACAAAGCAGTCATGGTGTAATTAGATTATTCAATGTATACATTCCTTTACTTTGTGGTCATTGATATACTCTGCCATTGAACTGTAACATTCAACCAATGCAAGGGGGCAACTCCAATAGTGAAGGTATCAGAATTTACAATCGCATACTCTAACTCCAGGGAGCTGTACACTACCGTTAGCCTAACGGCGGTGGCGGTGGAGCTCCCTGGAGTTAGGGTATGACAATGACTTACCTTTCTTTCAGCCCAGCTGCATCAGCCAGCTCTTGTGAAGTCATTGGCTTTCCATGGTGATCGACGAGGACGTCGAAAAGACCACTCTTCACGCCCAGGGCGATCGAAAGTCCTGTGAATCCCCCACTGATGATATCAAAAAGTCGGGAAGAAAATCCCTCCGCTGTTTCGTTGGCGTATTTTTCTGCCATGCTCTTACATGTACAACATATAGGGTTCGATGGAGTGAACGGATTCTGCGTCTCGAACGCAAATCTGCTCGTAGGGGCGGATCTAGGTTTTTCGGTGCCTTTTTACTCCAAAATTCTCCGACAAGGAAAAAAAAAGGGGGGGGGGATTGTCACCTCAAAGAGGGGAGGGGCATATTCTTTAATATGCACTGACAGTATATCACTTGGGTTTCAAGGGATGCGGTGCCCTCCTAACTCCGCACGTACTTTTATGTGTACATATCTTCTGTCTGGGGTCAAAGTGTCAAGTTATAGGATTCATATGATAACGACGTATTATGCTGCCGAATAGATTTCACGGAAGATGTGGTACAAATATCAAATTATCCTGTCTACAAGGCGGAATTGGCGATTTTTTAAAAATGTCATTGATGGCAATATGAGAGTGTCACATTCTAGAAAAAAAGCTGGGTAACCATGCAGGGAACATTTTTTGGGGGGAGGGGGGTTACAATTTTACCCCGTTTGGGGTACATATTTGACTTAATAATTATTGGGTTACATTTTATCCAACAAACATGCATGTCCCCTTCAATATTGCTTATGAAATTTTCTCCAAGCAATTTTAGAGAGCGTTATAACGATTTTTTAAAAAAGAAACATGGACCCTAGCACAATATATTCCCTGTCCCGACACCCCCTCTCTCTCTCTTCCTGTGCTTCCATTTCCCCTCTTCCTCCTTCTCTGTCTCCCTCCGTCCCTCTTTTTTTCATTCCGTGTTTCCATTCCTTCCTTCTCCCTCTCCCTCCCTCTTTCTCTTTTCCCCGAGTTTCCATTCTTCCCCCTGGTTCTCTCTCTCTCTTTTTCTTTCTCTCTCTGTCTGTATCTATCTCTCTCGCTCAACCTCACTTTTTCTCACTTCCCGTGTTTCCATTATTTCCTTTCTTTCCCCTTCCCCTCACCCCCCCCCCCCCCCCCTCTCTCTCTCTCTCTCCCACTTGCTCCCTTTCTAATAGTATTCTCTGCACCCCTCACCCATTACGGTCTGAATTGGGATGAAGTAGACTGGTCCTACGACCCGTCAACTTCCAGTGCTTTTGTTTCATCTCCTCCGCCCCCCCCCCCCCCTTTTTGGCAATTTTTTTCCCCCTGTTATGTTTCGTTTTGTTTGTGTTTGTTTTAACTTGTTTGTTTGTGGTACGCGAGTACTGTTGTTTATTAGTTTAATTGTTTGTTTTGTTTTTGTTTTCTATGACTGGAAGGTTGGAATACTTCTTAATTTCTGCTTAAACATTTATGAACCCCAATCGCATTTAAATCTGACAAAATACTCTTTTAAGGAAAGTTTTTCAAAAGTTTGTCGGTAGTCGGATACAAGTATTATAGTGTGCGATGGTCTCTTATTATACTTCATACACGCGTTCGTTATGTGACAGACGTGCCTACAGACGTGCCTTTAATTTATTACTGCCCTCAAATTATACAACAAAACAAAGAAAACAAACAGTTTTTAGATACAAATAATAAAAGAACAAAACACATACACAGAGCAAAAGATTTAACATGCATTTTTATAATTACATTATTTTAAAAGTTACACTTTTTTTCAGACACCAATTCTTAATTAGTACCGTACTGCATTTTTCTGGTTGAAAGCTGATGTTCCTGACATACACAAAAAGTAACTGGTGCGAAACGTGACAAAGTGTCTCAGTTCACCCCAACAGGAAAAAAGACCAAATACCCCTAATAAATATACTTCAGAAAAAAGGTTTGCGGTACAACCATGTGAGTTGGAATTAGTTCCACGTTCCGGTCAGAATGCTCTGGCAGTCGTCAGGAGAATGAGAAGACAAAATCTGACAAAATTTGTCTTTCCTTAAAAGAGTATTTTGTGAGATGTCAACTCACATGGTTGTAACGCAAACCTTTTTTTCTGAATTACAACTTCACCATGCAACATTCAAATCCTATACCCCTAAATATAGTTTGTGTGTGTGTTTTTTTAATACTATTATTATCAGACCTACATATTGTTTACAAGAGCTAACTGGTATGCTTGCAAAACGTTTACACTGAACGCCGAAAATGGGAGGGGAATCACCAAGAAAGGGCACCATTTCCGGAAAAAGTTTCACCTAGACAAAGTAATTTCGTCTTTGTCTAATAGGTTAAGTCCTTCAGCTTCAATAATCTCCTGATTCCTCGATTTTCTCTCCCTATCCACCCCCCCCCCCCTCTCTCTCTCTGTCTCCCTCTCCCTCGCCCCTCTCTTATCAATCGCTCTCTTGACTTCATTTATTTCAGCTCACACAAGAAGTGCAGTTCTGGTAGTTTCGGAGTCTTTGTCATTGACTTAATAACGAAACCCTTCTCCTCAAGAAACTTCGAAACAAGATCTTTGCCCCACGCCGTCCCCAGGCCTAGACTGCCGGGGTAGTTATACGACATCGGCAGACAGTAAAACAGGCTGGTGGTATAGAAAAGCGCCGAGTAGGGTTTGCCCACGTTGTCCGCGTGCTTCGATGCGGCGTCAGGCTCAACGACCGACATGATCCCACCCTTCTTCATCACTCTCTTGACGTCGTCAATGATCACGTCTGGTCGGGGGGTGTCGTGCAGGAGGTTGAAGAAGAAGACGTAGTCGAATGTCGCGGTCCAGTCATGCGGCATCGCAGCGGCGTCGGCATAGATGTACTTGAGGTTCTTCAATCCTAGTTTTACTGCCTCCTCATTGGCCAACTCCACGTTGCTCTCGTCGAGATCAAGACCTACGAAGTGACTGTCGGGGAACCGCTTGGCTAGGATTCTTGTTGCTGCACCACGGCCGCATCCGATGTCGAGCATCCGAATTCCACTCTCTGAAATGAATAAAAATTTTAATTGCTTTCTATAAGCCACGTTTTAGACAATACTATGTGAAAGTGCAGTGTACATTTATTTCCAAAACGTAACCCCCCACGAAACAAAAAGAAAGGAACCGGAAACAAAGTCGACCCCCTCCGTCCCTCGGTCCCTCTCCACTCCCTCACATTTCGTCAACTCAGACCGATGCCCCATTGCCCCCTAATTATTCCACCCACACGCCGGCGGCGTCTTTTTTACCGTAACTCTAATGCGTCAGAAACCCCTTTTTGAAGACTTTGAAAGAGAGTACAAGTATCGGACTTGTATTTTCTTACTCATTCACCTTATTTTTAAATCAGAAAAAGAAAATTACGTAATATAAATCTCTGCCGAGATTCGAACTCGCGGTCCTTTCACCGAGAGAGCACCGGATCATTCGATTGCGCCACACAGAACAGCTGCTCGATGCTCTTGCTCGTTGCCCTTGCTCGTTTTATTATAGCGTTACAATTCGTTTTCATGAATATTCATGCCGACTAGCCTTGACGGAATAAACCGTATTATGAGCAATTTGACGCATTAAGGTTACGGTAAAAAAAAACACGCGCCCCGACTTCACCTACCATGTGGATACCAAGAGAGGCTTGCAAAAGTTATCGGCAATTGTGACACGTCAAAACAGGACTAATTGCAGTGGCGGATACAGGATTCTCATAAAAAGAAAAAAAATGAGGTACATAAAATTTGATTGGGGCACAAAATAATGTCAAACATTATGAACATTTTTCTCACGTGTTGATTTGATTTGATTTATTTATCTTTATGATCCTTTTCTTTTTCTTCAAACATATTTTACAAATTGATTACAACATAATAAACAAACATGAATACATTATCCAATTATAGGAAATACTAAAGAAAGGGGGATTAAAAAAAAAGAAAAGGAAAAAAAAACTTTTCGTTGTATTCAAAGTAATAGAAGTCAATTAAGGATGGGGATGAGATGAGATGTATGGAGAAAAAAAACATAAATAGAAGAGGATGGTAAGTAGAAAGGTGAACTGTGTTGAAGAGATAAAAGTTATTAGGGAGGAGTTAGGCAGAGGGAAGGAGTGAAAAGTGGGAAGTGTAGGGAGTGCAAAGAAAGAGAGAGAAAAGGAGAAAGGGAGGATGAAGAAGTTTAACCGGGAAATGGGGGCACGTTTCCCCTAGCCTTCCACTAGTTCCGCCATTTCATTGATAATTTTCTTACCCAATCTCGACTGGATCTCAGGTTGAGATGGAATGAACTCCTGGAGGAAACAGTGGTTGTACCACGGCAAACCGTAATTCTCCGTGAATTCAGTATGATGTTGGGTCTGAGATGACGTCAGACCTTGAGTAGAATAATAATGGTAAATAATAATGATGATGACAACAATGATAATAACAATGATGAAAATAATGACAATGACGTTGGCGGTAATGATAATGATAAATACTGCTACTCCTACTCATAATAATAATGATAATACTGATAATGATAATTATAATTATAATAATGATAACAATAACAATATCAGTTATAATAAAAACTATAAATAAATAAATAAATAAATAAAGCTATAGGTAATAATCATATCAATAATATCTTGATTTATACAGCGCTTCATACAAAAGTCTTTCATCGCTTTACATGTATTTCAATCCGGTCATCAGAGTCAATCACACTCACAGTGTGTGCATCATCTCCAATCCCTGGGGAGTATTCCTACCACATTGTCACCATGAAGGCATATGGCATTTACGATCACAATGGCTTTCGTCATCCTACAAGGTCCCCATTTCTCTCCTGGGTACGGAGTGCCAACTATATATTAATAACTTGTCAAAATACATAAATGCCGGGATTCGAACCCACGACCTTCGCATCTTCAGTGAAGTGATTAAAACACTTGACTTCGACACCTCTATAGGCTGGTACGGAAGAGCCTGAAATTTCATGCATTGGAATCACTATTCAAACGATAGACAATTCACCTCGTGGTCCATCTTTCTTGAAAACTTCCAGCATATCGTTGAACACCTCGCTATTGAGTGGTATTCCTAGGGACATCTTCGCTGGCTGACTCGACAGCGTCCCTGATCGAAAGCTGTCGACGCGATGAATGGGTAGATGGTACTTCTCCGTTACAGGGTCGAGATCGACGATGTTGGAAGTGCTCATCGCACCCAGCCATTCACGAACGTACCTTTTTATGAGGGATATCGGACAGAAAAGTTAACCCTTAATTACCACTGATTGTTTTACTGTACTATGCATGGGCTGCGGAACAGGGGGAAGGCTGGAGGCTGTATCCCCCCCCCCCCCCCCCCACTTTTTTTTTAGTTGACACGTTTCATAAAACCTCTGGAAAAAGGCTCGAAAATTGTCATTAGTGAGTGAAATCAAATCACCCCCCCCCCCCCCACACACACACTTTCTATAACGCTCCGCGGCCACTGCTAGTAAGCTTTACCTGGCTTCTATGACCACTACCCTATATGGCTACCCTGCGCCTAGCTGGAAAAGGGACAACTATACACTAAGAAATGACTCCGGACGGTTGAGAGTGTCCCAGATCATGCCAGCTAGTCTATTAAAAATCAAACAACTGTAAAAGATCTCTTCCATAAAAACAAAAACAAATGACAAACAATGGAAATAGCTTATTAGCTACGCTACGCCTGCCGAGAGCCGAGAATGGTGATTCCAATTGGCCCTAGTAGTTTCATAAAACCTGTCATCAATGACAAGTTGCAATAACTGTTATAAGCTACTGAAATCCTTGCATCTGATTGGCTGAGAGCAAATATGTCGGTAAAAATCACCACCAAGACACTTGATGAAACGACCCCCCCCCCTTTTTTTTTTTTGGTTTTTTTTTTTTGCTTGTCAGAGAATTTGGGAGGAAAACTAGACCTCAAAGATGTGATAACCTTCTTTCAAATCATGTGGTGTCCCCCCCCCCCCCCTCCCCCCGAATTTCAAAATGGATTTGCGCCACTGGTTACAGTAACTAATACCTACCTTTCTTTCAGCCCAGCTGCATCGGCCAGCTCTTGTGAAGTCATTGGCTTGTCATGGTGATCGACGAGGACGTCGAAAAGACCGCTCTTGACGCCCAGTGCGATCGAAAGTGTTGTAAAGCCTCCGCTTATGACTTCGAAAAGTCGGGAAGAAAACTCCTCCGCTGTCTCGTTGGCGTATTTTTGTGCCATTATCTTAATGTTAATGCTATCCACAATGTAGCGTCCCAGTGTAGGGTTCTGTGAAGTACACAATTCTTGTTCGGATGTGTACAATCAAGGAGGTATTGCCAAGTATGTCCGTGGTACACTGCGCAAACATGATCCTTTCAGGGTCGAGGGTACAATGCATAATTTTAGCCTAGTCCCCAAACTGATTTGTGCTTTTTCTCGCTTCTGTTCAATGAAAAATCTGAATCTGGGGGTCGTTTCATCAAATCAACTCCATGACAGTCATAACTGTTGTCGGCGATCTGCGGAAATGTCATGGACCTGAAAAACTGTTTCACGAAGACATGATAAACGACAACTCAATGATATCGATACTCATCGGCGAAAAATATAGTCTATATCACAGTCAATTGGAATTATCGTCAATTACCCAAACAGAATTTAAGGCTCAGTTTTACCAAAACTATTCCAAAATGTAAAAAATGGCAGCGAAGATGAATGCTTGTGATACAAACATCCCGTTTACATGAAAAGATGTGTTTCTTATGGCATCTTAGAATTTATAAAATTGAGAAATCTCGAGGAGGCTTTTGCGATGTACGAATCTAGATTTGTAGGTAAGAGGATACCGTAATTGACTAATTACGGAAAGAAGACCCAAATCGTGTTCATTTTAGAGAAAATGATTGAATTAAGATATCTTATGGCCCAATTTTTAATATTTATTCATTAAAAGATACATATAAGATCATTCATATCAAAGCATTGCGTGAAAACGGGAAAAAAGCGAAAAATACATACATGATAAATTGTCGTCGTTCACATGGGTCTGTATATACAGACTCTCCCGTTTTCGAAGCTGATTCTATGGTAGACGGATGTGGGTATTTTTAATATTAATCTCATTTACTTGTTGGGGGTCAAGAAGCCATAAGAACATATTGTTCGTCTGTACAATATTATAATACGGACATTAGTAATACTATCTGGTAAAGGCATGATAAAGGATAGTGCTTGGAGATCAGGAAATAAATGCTCTCTTAATTTACATTTGTTATTTTTTCGCAGCCCATAGAATGACTAAAAGCTGGCTTGTGATGGCGTTCTATAAAGATATGACAGGGGGTCGTTTCATCAAATCAACTCCATGACAGTCATAACTGATGTCGGCGATCTACGGAAATGTCATGGACCTGAAAAACTGTTTCACAAAGACATGATAAACGACAACTCAATGATATCGATACTCATCGGCGAAAAAACATAGTCTATATCACAGTCCATTGGAATTATCGTCAATTACCCAAACAGATTTTGAGGCTCAGTTTTCCCCCAACTATTCCAAAATCTAACAAATGACAGCCAAGATGAATGCTTGTGATACAAACATTCCGTTTACATGAAAAGATGTGTTTCTTAAGGCATCTTAGAATTTATAAAATTGAGAAAACTTGAGGAGGCTTTTGCGATTTACGAATCTAGATTTGTAGGTAAGAGGATACCGTAATTGACTAATTACGGAAAGAAGACCCAAATCGTGTTCATTTTAGAGAAAATGATTAAATTAAGATATCTTATAGCCCAATTTTAAATATTTATTCATTAAAAGATACATATAATATCATTCATATCAAAACATTGCGTGAAAATGGAAAAAATAGCGAAAATACATACATGATAAATCGTCGTCGTTCACATGGGTCTGTATATACAGACTGTTCCGTTTTCGATGCTGATTCTATGGTAGACGGATGTGGGTATTTTTAATATTAATCTCATTTACTTGTTGGGGGGTCAAGAAGCCATAAGAACATATTGTCCGTCTGTACAATATTATAATACGAACATTAGTAACACTATTTGATAAAAGAATGGTAAAGGATAGTGCTTGGAGATCAGGAAATAAATGTTCTCTTAATTAACATTTCTTATTTTTTCGCAGCCCATAGACTAACTAAAAGCTGGCTTGTGATGGCGTTCTAAAAAGATATGACAGGTCTGGAGTACCGACAAGTCACTTGTCAGCGAAGTTGTCGCTGGTCTTGGCAAAGACGGCTTTGTGAAACACTTAGCGGACAAGTTGAGCGACAGTGTCGAGATGTCGCTGATCTTGTCGTTATGACGGTTTGATGAAACGACCCCCAGGTCTGGAGTACCGACAAGTCACTTGTCGGCGAAGTTGTCGCTGGTCTTGGCAAAGACGGCTTTGTGAAACACTTGGCGGACAAGTTGAGCGGGGGAAGTGAGAGAATAAGGCCCAAAAGGCTCTACAAGCACTATGAACACGATGACAAAAGAGAGCGGACAAAATATACAGCTCCTCATTGTACCCTCCATAACTGCTCTGGTAGACAAAAGAACATCCCTTCATTGCTATTTTGTAAAATAATAGAACAGGTGAATATGCATGTGACGCTTGTTCTACATACTTTTACATAATAGCAATCAAGGGATGTTCTTTTGTCAACCAGAGCAATCGTGAAAAGTACAATGAGGAGCTGTATATTTTGTCCGCTTCTTTGTTCACCGTGTTCACAGTGAAGCCGTTATCTTTCCCTCAAAATTTGCTTACACGTCAAAGAGGGAAATAACTCTCCTCCCCCTGCACCCACCCCTGTTACATATTACAGTGAAATGTTGCGTCCAAATAATTGAAAAGCAGTCCGGGCGTCGAACTATACCTTTCCGCCTTAAAAAATTGTTTGCTACGAGCCGTTTATCTTTCTCTTACATTTTCTAAAACGTCAGAGCTTCCGCGCTTCGCGCGGGAAGAGGGAAACTCCTCCCTGCACCCACCCCTGTTACATACAGTGCAATATTGCGTCCAAGTAATTGAAAAGCAGTCGGGGCGTCGAACTATAACTCTCCGCCTAAAAATTGTTTGCTACAAGCCGTTATCCTTCTCTCGAATTTGCTAAAACGTCAGAGCTTTCGTGCTTCTCGCGGGAAGGGGAAAACTTCCCCCTCTCAACATCCACCCCCTGGGGAGCACGCTTTGCGTGCTCATCACCAATTTCGCACTCTTCGCGTGCTCACAAACGCCCCCTAAAATGAAATCCTGGCTATGCGGTTGGATCCTTCACTTCTGCCCGCCCCCTATTGAAAAATCCTGGCTACGCCTGTGGAATCACATGAAATAACTCGATAACATGATGAACTGGAGTAGGCCTGCACAGATGCGTCGCTATACCATTTTGAGTGAGCAGTGAGGCGTCGGAACGTCGGCCTCGGACAATGGATTGGAGGGGCATCTTTTGTCAGCCAAACAAAAGATGCCCCTCCAATCCATTGTCCGAGCACGACGTTCCGACGTCTCTGCCAGGCCACTTTGCCGATTAGAAGTTGAGAATATATTACAACCAAGGAGGAACTACCTCCTTTGTCCGTTTGTACAACAAGATAAATAGATGAACTAATAAATGAATACATATAGAAATAAATATTTAAACAATAGATAAATAAATAAGTTCATCTATTTTTTGCGATGTGCCGACAACTAATTTACACCAGACACAGGATTTTTCCGTGTATAATCGTATTAATTTTCAAGGAATTGGTAATTTGATTAGAGAAGATGCGCTTGAAATTACAGGCAACAGGGTAAAAATTACCGGATTTGTGTTGGCTACCTGTCAACCCGGAGCTCTGGTAAAGTTTAACACTTTTTGTGTTAAAAAGGATTTGTTTTCAGTGTTAATGTTCGACAGGCCTCTAGAATCGCCCCAGAGCCCACTAAACTAGATCAATATTCTGAGGAATGATTACGTGCAATGTTTGTGTCAATTTTAAAGTACTTCAATTCAAAAGAATTTGTTTTAACAATATGAGAACATAATGTAGCGTAGGGGAGATAGTGATCTTCATTTAATTTTAACATGATACTTGCAAATATGGAAAAGAACTATTTAGAGGATTTTAATCTTTGCTTATGACATTGACATTATCAGGGGCAATATTTAGCAAAAATGTTAGCCCAAGTGTCAGGCTCCTGTATACCTTGAACCAACTTCCAATGTTTATTTCAGGACTTTCAGATTCTTGAAAGTGCTTAATAAAGACTATTAACATGATTAAGCAAGAATTTTATGAAAAAATGTTATGAAAAAGGAGAAGAAAAAGGAGAAGAGTAAGATGACGAAGAAGAAGAAGAAGAAATAGAAGATAGAGAAGAACAGTAAAAGAAGAAAACAAAAGAGAGGAAGAAGACTAAAGGAGAGAAAACACGAAGACGAAGCCTGACAAAGAAGACGAAGACGAAAAAGAAGAAGAAAATGAGAAGGGAAATGAAGGAGACTAACCCCACTTTATCAAATGCAATATTACCTACATATCATTAAGATAATACTACCAATGCTATTACTAATATACTATCGTAGTAAACCGTACAAAGGTCAATACAGTGCACATGCTTATGCGTGCTTCAAATCATAATTGTTGTTGTTGTTTTGGTTTATTGGCGCTTATCATTCAAGAGACTAGCCTAGGCCCCCGACGTCCACCAATAGGTCATGTCAATTCCGTTGCATTTCTTCAATATTTTGACCGAAAATCCAAAGGAAAACACATATATAGACTCTAATCGTATTATTACCCCCTTTCTCTCTCTCTCTTTTTCTCTCTTCACACATTTCCATCCCCCCCCCCCCCTCTCTCTCTCTGTCGCTCGGGCATGTTGGCTCAGTTGGTTAGAGCGCCCGCCTCATGAACGGGAGGTCGTGGGTTAGAACCCCGGCCGAGTCATACCAAAGACTTCAAAAATGGTACCTTCTGCCTTCTAGCTAGGCGCTCGTCATATTAGAATGGAGAAGGGTAATAAACTGAGTTACACAGACCACCTGTGCGCTTAGAAACGCCCGTATAAAGCGCCCTATAAATGTAATAATAATAATTATTATTATTATAACATTATGTTATGCAGGGCCGCTGGAAGAGCAGTTTGATAACTGAAGTGGCTACCCTTGGTAAATAAAACGTTATTATTATATATTTATTCTCTACACTCATGTGCCATTACCTGTCATCATCCAATGATTTGTTGTTGTTTTTTTTTTGTTTTCTATGATTTGAAGGTTAACATTACTTCTTAATTTATACTTAAATATCTATATGTGAATTATGGTCTTTGTATACTTGGGCAGACAGATCACAAATTCCCTTTACTAATTCAGAGGTTATTTATTACTGCCTTTATTATAGGTCTACATGTAACAAAGAAAATGAACAATAATTCTAGATTCGTTGTTTGAAGTTTGAAGTAAGACGCTTATTTGTTCCACCTTAACATCAAAATCATTTTTATAAAACGATTTTGCAAACATATTTGTCAATTTCAAAACATACGGGTAAAGAACTCGAATCAAGTACTATGTATAGTCAAGAGGGAGAAAGTTTCGAGAGATATATGAACGACTGGCAAAAAGAAGAAAAAATGTAAAATGTGGGGAGCCTAAAATAAAAAAGCATTGCTTCTAAATGATTAGGCTCCCGTATAGAGTAAGTAATTCTGATTAGGATGCAATAAAAAGCGAGACGATTGGAAGTACATGTATCAGATTCACTACAAGGAGAGCAAAGCGCAGAATGTGCAGTAAACATGGTAAAGAAACGAAAAAGACGAAAGAGAAGAAGAAAGGGGGAAAAAGAAAAATGAAGAAAAAACAGGAGAAAGGGAAGAAGAAAGAAAGAAAGAAAGAAGATGAAGAAGAAGAAGAAGAAGAAAAAGAAGAAATATTGTAAAGGCAGGAAAGCGTAACACGACCACCTGTACGATCCAGCATGATATGAATATTCATACGTATGTACTTACTTAAAAGGTAACACCTTAGCTTCCGTTTAAAACGATTGTTGGATGGCCTATCATCAACCAGTTCGTTATTCAGGCTGTTCCAGAATTTGGGTCCAGTGTAGGTGATTGCTTTGTTTTCAAAAACGATGCGAGTTCGGGGGAGGTAGAAATGGTTTGTTTGTCTAGTTGGATAGGAATGTACAACATTGTTGAAATACGGGGATGAAAGCATCTGGTAAATTATACCTTTTCGAGAGTTTGTACATTATTACATTGTTAAACAAATAAACAGAACAACAAATTTATTACGGAATTATTATAAGTATTTCAGTACCAGGGTCATCGAACCCATTTTCAGTCCAACTATTCAAAGGCTGGTGCTGTGAAAATGACGCCTTGCAAACAGCTGGCATAAAGCAAACTCTTTCAGAATTATCCAAACTCAATGTTAAAGGGTCACTAAAATAAAAAAATAATTGCCCATTTTTCGTAGGAAGGTGTCATCAGGAGCCAAAAAATATCCATCACACAGTTTTTTATGCATTCAGTCATATTTTATAATCATTTGAAAAGTACATTTTTGCTGATTAACGCAGTCGTAAGCCCCGCCCCTAAAAAAAAACATCGAAGCGACATCATGATCACGTGATCTGTGACGCATGAAAAGTAAGGGAAAATATTCCACTAACCTATACCGTGCGCCCCCGGAGGCCCCCGGCAGACCCAGCCCGGTGCCGAGCATGATATTCACCGCATCGACCATTTGCATTGCGTATATTCGTGTGTTTAATTCCTCACAATAACTTTGATTTTGGGACACAGTTTCATCAATAATGCCTAATTGGTGTATAGTTGCGGGCTGTAGCAAGACCCCTAAAGATGGTGTAAGCCTACATCATTTTCCTAAAGATGAAAATCTACGGAAATTGTGGGTCGCAAATGTAAAGCTCACGAAGGCAGAGTGGCAAGGGCCGGCCAAGTGAGTGGAGTATAATCTGCAGCGATCACTTTGCCGAAGATGATTTTGTGGATCCTGGCCTGTATTCCGAATTTGGCATGAAGAGAAGGATAAGCTAGCTAAAAGATTCAGCTATTCCAACGATCAGACTTGGAGTCAAGTCTTCCAATCTGTTTTTCAACGACAGCAGCTGCAGCAGCTTCACCCGTAGACCGAAAATTTTGTCTCTCGTTCGTTAGCTAAGAAGACCTAACGAACGAGAGACAGCATTTTCGGTCTACTTCACCCGTAACTCCAGGGAGCTCAAACGCGTTGGAGCTCCCTGGAGTTACTTCACCCACGGCCCTTCACCTATTCTGCGAGGGGTTCAAACATATAATATGGTCGAATTTCCCCTTGCCACTCGAGCTGAATCATCTGATAAATCAGAGTTCGTATCTGCATGGCTCAGAAAAGTCCTCCAACTCGGAATCGCGGGCATTTTTCCTCTCTCTATAACAGCCAAAATCTAAGTCAGTACTAACGTACTATGTAAAGCGAAGTAAAAAAAAAAAAGCCTAAGTGAAATAAACAAAACAAAAGCGTTCACCAGTCGCTATGTACGAGGGGAACATAGTCACTGCCGTACTAAAGATGTGTAGGATATTGTACATACAGACGCATAAAACGGCTGTGCACGCGTTTATGGCCAATGCAAAACTTTCGTTCGGCAAGCTCAGATGGATGAGAACATTGTTCAAAAGAAAAGCTAAAAAAACAAAACAAGAGCTGTATATTTGGGCAAAAGCGTTTTCTGATCTTGTAGAAAATATATTGCTAATGATTATTCACTCCTAAGATTATATTGATTAATTTCCTTTTTTCATAAATTGTCCGTTGAACAGAGGGGTCAAATACTGCATTCTGTGTACAATATTATATGCTGCAGCCTGCAGATCTTGTGCCTCTTACTTTTCATACGTCACTTGGGGGTTAGCCAATCAGCTCACGAGTTTTAAGGAACGGTCCCAAAACCTCTACTTTTCCCCCTTTTTCGCCAAAACGAGACATAATTTGGACAATCGATTGGCAGATTCGTGATTAGAAGGCAAAACTACATGGAAAGAGCACCCATTTTCTCTCTAATTTAGTCAACCTTTAAGCATAACAATTATTACAAAACTTATTAGTACATAGTCCATCCACCCAGCTCATTTTCCCCCTCTTGTCAACATCTCATTATTCGTAACGATGCTTGATGAAAATAATATTATTGAATGACCCAGTCCTTGTTAAGTTATCTCAGTTTATGGACATGTAATAATTATACAACAGGTACAGCTTTGCTTTTAAAAGTGTCCTGCCATTTTTGAACAATAATCCCTTAGGCCATAATTTGTGCATTATATATTTTACTTACTGATATTTAATTTTGTACTCTGATCTATGAAAAAACATCATTGTCATCATTGTACCGCACTACAGTAATATGTTAATATGATTGAAAATGGTGAACAAACGAATTTGAACTTGAATATCATGGAGCACTTCCAGCATATTGATTACATCAGATGACTTTGTATCAATAATAAAAATAATAATATAGAACATTTATTAGGCGCTTAATGCGGATGTTTCTAAGCGCACCATTTTCTGTCTACAGATTATGACCAGGGCCCTCTTTGCATAAAAAAGTTTCGTTTAAACGCAACTCAAAAAATTAAACGCAAGTCCCAAATGCGCAATCCTGATTGGTTGAAAATCAAGTTGCGTTTATTTTTTGAGTTAATAATAATAATAATATTGGATATTTATATAGCGCTCGTATCCACCATGTATGGTGCTCAAGGCGATCCAATATTACCCCGGCTCTAGCTAGGCTACCGATTTCGGTGCTCACAGCATTCAAGGAATTAATTCCTGCCGGTACCCATTTAACACCTGGGTGGAGAGTGGCAAATGTAGATTAATGTCTTGCCAAAGAACAGTAGTGCCGCGCCGGGGTTCGAACCCACGACCTTCCCATCTCCAGTCAAGTGTTCAAACCACTCGACTACGGCACCTCTGCGTTTATCGCAACTTTTTTATGCAAGAGGGCCCTGGACTAATATTTGATACATAAATTATAAATCTAAGCTTAATTCAAGACAACATACATATAAATTAATAACTGGAAATTTAAACCATGAGTACAAGAAATAAGATGGTGGGCACCTCCTTTGACCGACCCACCACTGGGTCCTTCCAGCATATCATGTGTTAAACTGATCGACGGAATGGGCGTTATGAATATGGACAGGTAGTTTAATACATAGGATAGGGGCAATTGCGGAAAAAGCTCGATCATCATCTCTTGTGGAAGTGCGAGGTCCAGGAGTTAAGTGCAAGGTGGAAGATGATCGGAGTGGTCTTGAGGAACTATAAGAACGTAAGGAAATAAGATCTGCAAGATACTTAGGGGCTTGACCGCGGAGAATTTTTGTATGTCAGCAGAAGAACTTTAAATGCCATACGGTGATGTATGGGGAGCCAGTGAAGTGAATGCAGAATTGGGGTTATGTGCTCAGATTTCTTTGGGAGAGTAACAAGTCTTGCAGCAGAATTTTGTACTCTCTGAAGTGGAAGTAAGTTTGAACGAGGGAGGCCAGAAAATATGGAGTTACAATAATCTATAGGTGGCAGGAAACAAATGCATGGGTTAATGTTGCAGTTGTGGGTCGGTCAAGGAGTTTCCTGATCTTCCCAATTTTGAAAATATTTGAAATTATTTGAAAATCATTTAAATGAAAGACGGCTGCAGACATCACATGTCACTGTAAGGATGATCATTGATCGTGTTGATCTTCAAGGCACTGGTGATTATACAGTACATAGAAAGTGAAGTTTCGGGGACTCGGTTATTGATTTGATCGTAAAACCCTGCTCCTTCAAGAACTCAGTGGCTGCCTCCTTCCCCCACGCAGTCCCCAGGCCGAGGCTTCCAGGGGTATTGCAGGAAACAGGTAAACAATGAAACAAGCTGATGGTATACAACTCACACCCTCCGGGACTGTCGATGTTCCCAGACTGCTTCGAACTTGCATTGACCTCAAGAGCCGACATCAGTGCATCTGAGCTCATCACCCGTTTAACTTCCTTCAAAACCAAGTCGGGACGCGCCAGGTCGTGCAGAACATTATAGAAGAACACATAGTCGAAGGTATTTGTCCAATCCTCAGGCAAGGACGTTGCGTCGATGCAATGGTACTCGACGTTCGTCAGGTTCTTGACGCTGGCCATGTCACGGGCTGATTTGACGTTGTCCTCTCCGATGTCAAGACCGAAGAAGCGACTGCGAGGGTAATGCTCGGCTAAGATCCGAATCCCAGTACCACAACCACATCCCACATCCAGCATACTAATACCACTCTCTGAATGTAATCGGAAAGGAACAAAATGGTAAAGACTTGAGAAGTCGACTTCCAAACTGGACTTGTTTTATAAGCTGATAAATTCATATCTTTATTCTCATGTCAATTAGACACTTCTGTATGTGAAAATGCTATTTAGTCAACAAATTATGATCAGAAGTATCTAGATTTTGTGAACAAAATACAATATTCAGTTTAATAAAGGAAACACAATATTGGTCAACATGGTCAATGTTCTACTGAAAGTGATCCTGTAACTTAAAAAATCTATTCTTTGTGGGAAGTTTTCATGAACGTATTAAAACATAATGTAAAGCATTACCTAGTTTTGCGTGAAGCGAGGGAATGGATGGGATGAATACTTGGCAAAACTCCTGCTCGTACCACAGTCTTGTAACATCATCTTCAAACTCCGTAAAAGATTCGGCCTTGGCGAATGGGAGACCTGTAAGTGCATGAATATAAATAACATATTCTGAACTTTCATCAATCGTACTTCTTTTTTAAGCTCCATCTCTTCTTTTAAGTCATATAAAATGTAAATAGATATCCTAAGTAAACGATAAGGTGTTTGTAAGCAAAAGTAAACAAACAAACAAATAAATGATAAAAACGCCGTCCTGAGATTTTTCAACTATGTTGACAAGATTTGCCCACAGAAAATGTGTTGCCTTCTGTATACGAATGGTCATTCCTCTGCGCAGTATTAATTCATTAATTTAAAGAATATCAACACTACGGTCAAAATTGCATAAGCAAAATTATCTATATGTCTGAGAGTCTTTATTGGCGCAGTGGAATAATTGATGCGATGGCGGCCCGTGTGCAGACGACATAAGCATGATAAGCAACGACCACAGTCGCAGTGAACTGACCTAATGGACCTTCCTTCTTGACCACTTCCAACATATCGGTGAAGACCTCACTGAGGAAAGGAACCGCCTTGGTGGCTAGGACGAGCTGGTTCTGAGGTGTACCTTTCTTGAAGATATCGATGATTTGGGCGGGAATGTGGTAACGTTCGGTTACGGGCTCGAGATGAACGATGCGTGCGCCTGCCACCGCTCCCAGCCATTCACGGACATACCTTTGTAATCATCGAGTTCAGTTGGTAAGGGTTGGATAGGGAGAGAGAGAAGGGGAGGGGGGAAACAGGGGGAGGGGGGGGGGGGGGGGGAGGAAGAGAGAGAGAGAGAAGAGAGAAACGAATGAGACTTAAAAAATCTATTACCCCCTAGAAATATGAACATGATGAAAGATACGAGCTAGACTTACCTGCATGTTGGATAATCAATTTTTCACAATCAGTGAACGGAGCCAGAAACAAAAAGGTGCTTGAGGGGGAAAAGGTGTTTGAGGGGGAAAAAGGTGTTTGAGGGGGGAAAAGCTTCTGATTTACTCCACGGCGATAAAATGCATTAATGCAAATACGTATATTCTTGATGTATGCTTTCTGTCTTTCATGAAGTTTAACAAAACGGTAAGTAATGATTGACAACGACTTTTTTTTTAATGCAATCACATTTTCTATCACTGAGCATTGCTTGAATGAGAGCGTCCAAGAAACATTATCCTGAAAGATTTCAGGGGGGGGGGGGGCACAAATTAATTTTAAAATTCTTTGAGTTACAGATTACGTATAAGTAGTCGACAACAAATGTTGAAGGAAGAAAACCCCTAACACCCCTAAACATGGACGGACTGGGAATGAAATTCGGCCCTTGGACCACAAATCAACGGGCCCTCGAGCCAAAATATCGTACGGTTCGCGAGGAAACCCCCACAATGGCCACCCCCTTCCCCTGAACCTACCTTTCCTTTAAACACGCTGCATCTGCCAGTTCTTGTGACGTCATTGGAGTACGATGATGCTCGACAAGGACATCGAAGAGACCACTCTTGACCCCGAAAGCGATGGCGAGGGACGCCAACCCACCTTCGACGATGCCGTAAAGGCGCTGAGAAAATTGTTCCGCAGATTCTTCTTCCGAAGTTGAGCACTTGGCCATATTTTCCAAATAATCCGCCTTCATAGACAGGATAAAAGGAACAGAAAAGGTGACTACAATCAACAGTGATCAAGGAACTTAGAACAATAGACGCCACCTATTCCTTTCTGGGGCCCAAATAATTCCGACTTACATGTAATTATTTGTTTATTAGCAAAAGCTTAACATTTGCCTGGTTTTTTTTATGGTAATTGTTTGCACATAGATCTTTAGATATTCCAGTAAAGTAACATTAATGCTAGCGAGAATACGCAAACAATCTATTTTCATTTTCATGGTAGTAATATTATGATTGCTTCCCCAGATTAGCTTAATAGCTTAGCCTTAGGCCTAGTTTTATGTTATTTTTTAAATAGAACTATACTGATTTGGGCTATTCGTTTTGCCATGCATGACGTGTGAGATATTTATGCAACTTCACATGAAAATATTAATTAGAATACGATGTATATTGTCTGTATGCCTAACAACATCAAAACAGGTCTCGTGAACTCCACACGTCATTGGACGCCATTGCCTGCTGAAAAGCGCTGATAATTATAGCTATTACATGACTGTATAGTATACCGAGTGAAACCAACATGGCCAACAATTAATTTGTCAATGTCAATGGCATAACATTTTCGGAGTTTTGAGTCAGGCGGAAAAATGGCAAATATAATAATTATAGTATATACCAACATTAAATTGTCCTGTATGTAGAGGCTTATTATGGCTTCAATTTGTACCAATTCACACGAGGGGGACTTGCAGGCATATAAGATAACTGACTGTACATGTATGATGTAGTAGATCATATTATGCTGTACGTAGAACTACTAAAGCCGACAATCATGACAATATCAACGTTAAATATATACGTTAAGTGGTCAGTATAAATTATAACGCGATTTTCAACTCTGAAGAAAAACAAACGCTCATATTTATTTTACACGGTGTTATACATACCTATATCAGTGTATATCATGTATATTTCCAATTGGCAGTAGCAGTACGTACTGGTGTGTTCGGTGTGAAAACGAGAATGCTATACAATTGGAGCATGGATATAGCATGTGCAGTGTGTGTTCGTACTGACCTTTAGTACGGTTAAAATAGGAATACAACATGCTATTTTCCTAATAATAGTGAAATATATTGCATAAGATTCCGGTAGTGTTTGTCTCCCTCGGTGGCGTAGTAAACAATAATAGCTCCCATCTCCATATTACAATATGTTAGAGTGTGTTGTTCAGGGGCGTCGCTAGAACATTTTGAACGGGGGGGGGGGGGGGAATGGGGTGTGACTGTGACATCCAAATTTGCCGACAAATTAATGCTGCACCCTAATCCCTCCAACAAATGATAATAAAAGAAAGTCGCAGATGTAGAGATCTTGATACGGGCCTATTTTCACAAGGAGGGGGCTGCATGACGCCTTTTGCCCGAATATCAACTTTTCAGTTTCTAAATGTTGGCGAGCGAGCGAAGCGAGCGAGCACAATTAAAAAAAAACCCTTTTCTTTTACATACACAAATTACATAACATTAATATATGGGAACTAGCTTGCAATGCTTCACAAATATTGGATATTCCAGCACCCGCGCTGCCCGAATATGAATATCGGAATTTTGAAAATTCTCGGGGGGGGGGGGGGGGGGGGGATGCAGCCCGTTGCCGACGGGGGACGCCTTTTGCCCGAATATCAACTTTTCATTTTCTAAATTTTTGCAAGGGAGCACATTTTTAAAAATCTTTTCGTAGTGAAAATGTACAGTCACAAAAGTTACATATTATTATCTGGGAACCTTACTTCCCAAATATTTGGACATTCTAGCACCTTGCTGCCCGAATATGCATATCGGAACCTTTTCTCCTCTTCCTTTTCTCTTTCCTCCTTTACCTTTTCTCTTTCCTCATCCCTCTCCCTTTTCCCCCTACCAAGGCCGTACGCAGAAATTTTTTCCTGGGGGGGGGGGGGGCAAGATGATCGCTTTCAAAGGAACCCATAACTTGAAGTCTAAAACCCTATTAAAAAAAAGTATGATTTTGAAATTTCTGGGGGGGGGGGGCAACTGCCCCCCCCCCCTGCCCCCCCCCCCCCCCGCTGCGTACGGCCTTGCCCCCTACTTTTTTGCCGACAGAGGTGGCGCATTTGCCGACAATTTTGAGGGGGGGGGTGACCCCCACACACCTCTTTAGCGACACCCCTGTGTATGTGTGTGTGTGTGTGTGTGTGTGTGAGGGAGAGGGGGGGGGTGAGTGTTGGGGTGTGATATTGCATGGATTATTAAGAACACCAAAAATGTGCCCCTGATGTATCATACGTCAGCAATTTTAGACCCCAAATAAGGGCACCTGCATGAATAATGTGATAACCCCTTTTCAGTTATTTTAATCTCTATGTTAGACATTTTCCAAAGGAAAATTAGCCGTACCACCCCCAAAAAAAATCTTTCACAAGGCCCTGATTAGGACTACGAGGCGATCATGTTAAAATTAAACTGGCAAAACTTGAACAGCGCCACCTTACAGTAACTGCTAAATTGAGATTATAATTTGAAAATTATTTTGCATTTTATTTTGAATTTCGACATACAGCTGTTTGGAAAATACGCACATTTTATATTTCAAACTATTATTTTTGACGTTGCACATGTGGAAAATTGCCTGCAGATACATTCTAAGCTTCTACAAACTAGAATGGGGCATGATGGGAAAATTATAGGCACATAAACAAATCCTGTTGATAGATGGCGCCATTATGAGCTTCAATTTACTGATGTTACCACTATCTAGTCTGGTAGACTAATGGGGTGTTGCAAGAAAGTTGCAATCAATTGCAAATCCCCATTTGCAATCGATTGCAAATATGATACATGTGTAGTATTTTCCTCATCCTCACTTCATCTTTTCTTTAATTTCTCACTTTCACTTATTTTACAAAGTCATTTTGAGAGGACATTGCCCTTTATACCAGCAGTCACAACCACCCCTATGTTATCACATTTATCTATCAACAAGTGGTCAGCTGCATGCATGGCCATGCCCATCGCACATTAATGACTCACCTTCAATTCAAGGATTTTCAACAATACTCCTTTTCTTCTTCATCCTGCTACACTAGCAAGGGATAAGAACAAACACTTTTCATCTCCACCTTTGCTAGACACACTTCTCAAAGTTTTCTCATCGAGTTAACACGTTAATTTGAGGATGTCATCTCTTCACTTCTGAAATTGTTTCCTGCACTTCAATTGGAGCAATTTCTACAATTCTCTACTTCACATTAATTCAATACTCCATCATCTCACCTGGAGGAATTTCTATTTCATCATTTTATTCTCTGCAATTCACTCAGAGAACAGTCCAAATCTCGCTTGTGCTAGCCAAGTAGTTTTGTGATCATTTCTGTGGTGATACCTGTGTAAATATAATATTATATTTGAATCGGATTGTGCAATATTTGGAAACTTTTGGCATTTTGGAGGATCCATGTCCGGTTAACCCCTGCACGCATAAAGTCGGTAAGTGGTGATTGCTTCTTATTCCCATCTCGCCTGATAAGTAGCGACCAAAACCGCTACACTGGTGACCCCGACGTGATCTAAACCCGACCAACGTGCTGAGTAGCATTCATCCTTCGTCAAATTGTTTTCATTTATTGTCTTCCTTTCTTCATTTATATGGTCTGCTCATTTTTCATCTCCTCAACATGTCGACTGACAATCAAAATCACCCTACTTCTTCTACTCAGTCAACTCCTACCATTCAACAAATGCGAGCACAAATCTTACAGCTCTCAATTCTAATTCAAACTTTGACTTCCCAATCTCAAAAAAGTCAAACCAATAGGAGCAAAAGTAGTAAAGACAAATCATCACAGCATTCAGACCAAGCTAGCCAGTCCCGCTCACATCAACATGCTGGAGACTACTGTTACTACCACTGGCGTTTTGATTCTAAAGCCAACAAATGCGTACCGCCCTGCAAATTCAAAAATATCTCTAACAACCAGGGAAAGAACAAATCTAATCTAGCAGCTACAAATCATACTGGCACGACACAAAATAGTCGCCTCTTCTACGTTACCGATAGGAAAACTGGAATTCGATTTCTCGTAGACACTGGAGCTGAAGTAAGCGTTCTTCCTCCTTCAAAATCGGAGAAACATCACCCTTCTTCGAAATTTCATCTACAAGCAGTAAATCGCTCAAGTATTACTACTTATGGAGAGCGAAGCCTGACTCTCGACGTCGGCTTACGTCGAGCTTGCAGATGGATTTTCATCATTGCTGATATTTCCACGCCTATCCTAGGGGCAGACTTCCTACACCACTTTGGTTTGCTGGTTGATGTTCGCAATCTTCTGGGTATCATCCGACCATCCAGCAGCAACTGGGCATCCCCACTTCATATGGTGCCCAAGAAAACCCCTGGAGACTGGAGACCGTGCGGAGACTATCGGGCACTAAACAGGAATACAGTTCCCGATAAATATCCAATCCCCCATCTTCAAGATTTCACCTCTGCCCTAGCAGGCAAACGAGTTTTCACAAAACTCGATCTCATTCGAGCTTACCATCAGATACCAGTCGATCCCTCAGATGTACACAAAACAGCCATCACCACACCCTTTGGGTTATTTGAGTTTGTGCGCATGCCTTTTGGGCTACGCAATGCCGCACAAACTTTTCAACGATTTATTGATGAGGTAACCCGTGGTCTTCCTTTTGTGTACGCCTACATCGACGACCTCCTCATCGCAAGTGAGACACCGGAGCAGCATGTACAACACCTGCAACTTCTCTTCACTAGACTTGCGAAATATGGAGTTGTCATCAACCCAGCCAAATGTGAATTTGGCGCATCCTCCCTCACCTTTCTCGGCCATATAGTTGATGAGAACGGCATCCGCCCTCTTCCCGAGAAAGTCAAAGTCATCAACGATTTCCCTGTCCCTGATTCTCTACGCAAACTTCGCGAGTTTCTCGGACTCATCAACTTCTATCGACGCTTCATTCCCGATTGTGCAGCTACCACACAACCACTCACTGATCTCCTAGCATGCAAGCAGAAAAACAAGGCAATTCATCTCGACGAAGCAGCCATCCATGCATTCAACTCGGTCAAGACAGCATTAGCTAACGCTACACTTCTGTCACACCCTATGCCTAATGCCCCACTCTGCATTATGGTTGATGCATCAGATGTTGCTGTCGGAGGGGTGTTGCAGCAACTAGTTGACGATGACTGGCAACCCATCGCCTTCTTCTCCAAACGCCTGCAGCCAGCAGAGACCAGATATAGCACTTTCGGACGTGAACTTCTCGCTATCTACCTCACCATTCGTCACTTCAAGCATGCACTAGAAGGACGGCAATTCTGTGTCTACACAGATCACAAACCATTAATACATGCCTACAACTCTAAACCCGACAGGTATTCACCACGAGAAGTCCGGCATCTAGACTACATATCGCAATTCACGACTGATATTAGGCATGTTCGTGGCAAACACAATGTAGTGGCAGACACACTTTCCCGCATGGAAATCAACTCGCTCAAAACATCTTCCAACATTGATTTCAATGCCATCGCCACTGCTCAGGAGGATGACGAGGAACTCAAGCAACTCACTGCCACCTCGCTCAAACTCCAACCTCTACCACTCCCTACTTCTGACTCTACCATTCTATGTGACACTTCAACCGCAAATCCTCGCCCTTACATCCCAGCCAAATTTCGGCGAGTTGTGTTTGATGCTCTTCACAACCTATCTCACCCCGGCATCAATGCTACCCAAAAACTCATCACTGAGCGTTTTGTATGGCCTGGAATCAACAAAGATGTCAGAAGTTGGACTAAAACTTGCATACATTGTCAACGTTGCAAAGTACATCGTCATACCAAGGCACCGATAGGTACTTTTGCAACACCAGACGCTAGATTCAACCACATCCACATCGATCTCGTGGGACCCCTCCCTCCTTCAAATGGCAATGCATATCTCCTCACTTGTGTTGACCGTTTCACTCGATGGCCTGAGGCAATACCAATCCCCGACATATCAGCTGAGACTGTTGCCCAAGCTTTCATTTCACAATGGGTATCTCGTTTCGGAGCTCCCTCAACCATCACAACCGACAGAGGACGACAATTTGAATCTTCTCTCTTTCAAGCCCTAACTCATCTTCTTGGCAGCTCTCGGATTCGAACTACATCTTACCACCCAGCATCAAATGGACTTGTAGAGCGCTTTCATCGACAACTCAAAGCATCTCTCAAAGCTACCACTAGTGCGAGATGGACTGAGACTCTCCCTCTCGTCTTGCTTGGTATCCGAACTGCAGTCAAATCTGATTTAGGTTGTTGCACAGCTGAAATGGTATATGGAACAACAATAAGATTGCCAGGTCAGTTTGTAGCGCCTAGTCAGAATGGTTGTGATTTGGACCCTAGCAACTACATCCACCGACTACGGAGACAAATGCAGACCCTCAAACCTCAGCCCACTCGTGCTCAACAACGCAACCCACAGGTCCATCCTGATCTCACAACATGCACCCATGTATTTGTGCGACATGATGCAGTCAAGAAACCTCTCCAACCACCATACGACGGCCCATTCGAAGTCATCAGACGAACTGACCAGTTTTTCATCATCCAACTCAAAGGAAAACAAGACAGCGTCAGTCTCGACCGTTTGAAACCTGCATACTTGGACTCGCCCGTCAAATCTACTAGTACTACCAACCCTGGTCCAACACTCTCAAAGGACCCTAAACCTTCACAAGCGCCTACTACACCAACCTCTCAGCCTCAACCTCCCTCTATCACTCCTCCTTCTGCCAAGCCCGAAGTCAGACAAACTCGTTCCGGCAGAAGAGTACACTTTCCCAAACGCTATGTTCAAGTTTGGAATTTCAAATGAGATATTATTTCATTTCATTCGGACTATTTTCTCAATTATCGACCGTTTCATTTTATTCAACGTTCTAGGAGGGGGCTGATGTAGTATTTTCCTCATCCTCACTTCATCTTTTCTTTAATTTCTCACTTTCACTTATTTTACAAAGTCATTTTGAGAGGACATTGCCCTTTATACCAGCAGTCACAACCACCCCTATGTTATCACATTTATCTATCAACAAGTGGTCAGCTGCATGCCTGGCCATGCCCATCGCACATTAATGACTCACCTTCAATTCAAGGATTTTCAACAATACTCCCTTTCTTCTTCATCCTGCTACACTAGCAAGGGATAAGAACAAACACTTTTCATCTCCACCTTTGCTAGACACACTTCTCAAAGTTTTCTCATCGAGTTAACACGTTAATTTGAGGATGTCATCTCTTCACTTCTGAAATTGTTTCCTGCACTTCAATTGGAGCAATTTCTACAATTCTCTACTTCACATTAATTCAATACTCCATCATCTCACCTGGAGGAATTTCTATTTCATCATTTTATTCTCTGCAATTCACTCAGAGAACAGTCCAAATCTCGCTTGTGCTAGCCAAGTAGTTTTGTGATCATTTCTGTGGTGATACCTGTGTAAATATAATATTATATTTGAATCGGATTGTGCAATATTTGGAAACTTTTGGCATTTTGGAGGATCCATGTCCGGTTAACCCCTGCACGCATAAAGTCGGTAAGTGGTGATTGCTTCTTATTCCCATCTCGCCTGATAAGTAGCGACCAACCGCTACACATGTATTTTAAATGGAACTTGCAATCAATTGCAAAATCGGACTTGCGACTGATTTGGGGGATTTGCAATCGATTGCAACTTTCTTGCAACACCCCCTAAAATGATCAATGGTCTTGTTTTGTTAAAACAAACTATTTATTCTGTTGAAATTCATCAAGTTTGATATGGGCGTAGGACCGGGCGATGTCATGCCTGCCGAGGTCTTCGGGTGTGATACCCACAACAGTCCTTTTCCTTATCAAGATAAGATTTAATTTTTTAGTATGACAAAATTGCAATTTATCATTGTCTACAATAATGGATAGAATATCAATCTTAGTTTCAAACTGAAAATCGACCTATTGGCGTATATGACTAACTGATAATAAGAATATGTTATGGGTTGACCCTTTCTTTTCTTTTTTCTTCTTCTTTTTTTAATGTATTTTCTTCTGTTGTTTTTGTTTTTCGTTTTTGTTTTGCTTGTCAGAAAATGTGGAAGAACAGTAATGTGTCCTCTCCACTTTTTAAGAGCGATTTCCGCCTCATGTAATAACTTGGCGATACCAAAGATCATGCGCATCGACTTAATAGTTTCGAACCCGCGGAACGTCAGTCCTCACCTGGTTGACCACTGGGCCTTCAAGCCAATCACATTGTATTTTCTTTACTATGATCATGCATATGAGGCTGTAGAATACAAGAAACTGCGATGCCATGGTGCAGAAAAATCGGAGTATTCGAATAATGTATTGAGTGAAAGCCTTGTAACAATATTCAGACCAGCAGATCTGCTTTTAATGCTTCACATCCCCCCCCCCCCCCCCCGAGGATCGGAGGTCTGGGAAGCATTCCAAATATTCAAAAAGGTCATCAGAATTGTAGATTTACAAAATATAAAAATTAATAAGAAAAAAAAATACTGTAAAGAAATTTTGAGGGGGGGGGGGAACATCCCTATCCCCCTTAAGCAACCTGTTTCGACTTCCCCGAGCTGGGCATGCACATTAAGAACAAGAAGAACATGTTTAGAAAACACTTTACACGTGAACAAAGTACACGCTTGAAGTTTATAGGTTAACCTATGTACGTGCGATCGAAGTGACAATGAACTAGAAGTAGAATCCATACATAGTTACGTGCATGAAACGGTACACCTGGGTGGTATATTAAACGAAATGGCAGAGAAATACGCCAACGAGACAGCGGAGGAATTTTCTTCCCGACTGTTTGATATCATCAGTGGGGGATTTACATCACTTTCGATCGCACTGGGCGTGAAGAGTGGTCTTTTCGACGCCCTCGTCGATCACCATTGCAAGCCGATGACTTCACAAGAGCTGGCTGATGCAGCTGGGCTGAAAGAACGGTGGGTCTAATTTATTATTCACAAACGTTGAACAGAAAATGCCAGCACCCAAAATACATTCATATTGATTAATAATGATTAATTCCCTGAATGACACTTTGAAATTTGCATTCCACCAGCATTTACCATGATTACTGAAGTAAACAACGAATGAACTATAGACCTGGGTGCAACATTAAGTTCAATAATAGAAATTGAAATGAAAAGAAGTCGAAAAATAATTCCTTATTTTTTTATTGCCTGACTGTCTTGAGTGAAGCCTAATCATCTTTCCAATAATTTGTGCTGCTTTCCAACGATTTGTGCTGACAGCTTGTCAAGAGTCTCCCCCCAAAATCGCGCAAAATGAATGCAGCATGTGGAATACATAAGACATTTTTTTTTCAGGCGTAAATATTCAAATTTTAATGAAGAGCGCCGCTAAACCTAAAACAACAACACAAACAACAATTATTCTGACGGGAGCATAATACAGTAGGCTAGTTGGAGCCTAGCTGGTATACAGCGGCTGGTAAAGTTTTTTCTTCTTTCTTCTTCTTTCCCCAGACCCACCATACAAGTTTGTATTTATGTACGATGCCACCCCCCCCCCAACCTGAGATTAATTACAGAACCGCCTCAATCTGCCCCCTCCCATATGGACCGCGGAATCGGGAAATGCAGCCCCCCCCACAATTTTTTGAGTAGACACGTTTCATAAAACCTCGGAAGAAAGGTTCGAAATATGTCAGTAATGAGTGAAATCAAATAAACCCCCGCCACTTTAAAAAACGCTCCGCGGCCCCGTGCTCCACCATGTCAAATTTCCGACCAAAAAGGCACCTGGCACCTGACAATCTTTTTTCCCCTTGTCAAAGATTTTTGGAGTAAAAGGCACTAACAAAATGGCTGATTCCTTTCTTCTTCTTTTTTTTTTTTTTTTTTTTTTTTTTTGGACATATTACACACTAATGTACACAAAGTCGTGATTCCTCTAACATGTATAATCTATTCTTTTGAAACATTATAGTTCATTCATTCTTTTCTTCCCGATATAAGGTACGTCCGAGAATGGCTGGGTGCGATGACCACGGCGTACATCGCCGATCTCGACCCTATAACAGAGAAGTACCATCTACCCATTCATCGCATCGATAGCTTTCGATCAGGGACGATGACCGGCCAAATGACGGACTGCTCCACGGCTATACCCATCGTCAGTGAGCTTTTCAACCACATGCTCGAAGTCGTCAAGAAAGATGGACCGAGAGGTGGGCGTCTTTGTACGACACATGCTCCAGCGACAATTGCTCCGCTGGTATACAATAACCAAATTCTTAACATCAACCCCGCACCAAACGCTCCCTGGACATAACCCTAGCCCTAACCCAATCGCAGCCCTAACCTAAAGCTAACTTAAAACCCAATCGCAGCACTACCCTTTATCTTTGACGAAATAAAGCCCAGAGCAATTGTCACCGGAGAAAATATTGGAGCGGAGTCTAGCTACATTGGTTGTACCTGCTCAAATGGTTCATACATTATTCAGACATTATTAAGATTAATGATCCCAGACTCCCAGTGTAACGGGTTCATCTTGCTTCGCACTAGCTGTTGATTATTTATTGAGTTATGTAAATCCATATGAAATACATTTGCTCAGAGTGGGGTAGTCCAGCTATGGAGGGGGAACTGGCAGGGGCGAACTGGGACTACAATGAGCGACATGGTCTTTTTTTGTTGACCGGCCCTTGTTTGTATGACGAGCCCTCTAACAAAAATATTGACCGGCTCGTGGGAACTTCCCATGGCCAGTCCGCCCCTGGGAACTGGTAAAAGGGGGGGGGGGGGGGAGGAAGAGGAGAGGAGGGAACTGTCTTATTAGGTGGATGAAATTTGTCTCTGTTTTTTTTTTTTGGTCCCCTTTTTCGCCATTCGATGGGAGTGGTGGAGGTATTTTTGACGCAGAGTGTCGTTACTCTGTGATCATCGTAGTTTAAAGAACGCGGCAGCTCCTTTATGTCCCAACCTGGCCCTGACAGCTCGGATTTGACTTGGTATTGTCACTGCAAGAATGACAACTTTCGTGTCTTTCATCTTAACGTATTTTTTTTCAAGGTCTGACATCATCTCAGACACAGAATCATACTCAATTCACGGAGAATTACGGCCTGCCGTGGTACAACCACTGTTTCCTCCAGGAGTTCATTCCATCTCAACCTGAGATCCAATCGAGATTGGGTAAGATAACTTGTGTTATAGCTTCGTTCATCCGAAGCCTCATTCTAATGAAATTCATGATGAGATAATCTTCGGAACAATTGGCTTTCTCAATGGTGGATTTATTAATACAGGTATTTTCGAAATATTTTGTTATGTCTCTTTTTTTCGCTCGGGAGATATTAGACACATACTGGTGCCTGGAGATGTCGCTAGACAATTTTGAATGGGGAGGAGGAATGTCGGACCAAATTAGCCGAACATTTTCAAACAAGCATACATTTTCGGATTTGCCAAATAGAGTAAAATCTGGTTTAATTTTTGGGGTGAAGTTTCTGTCGTTTGCAATCTACACAACAATATAGCTCTAAGCACTTCAATACAAAATTTGTTTCAGAGAGTGGAATTCGGATGCTTGATGTGGGATGCGGCCGTGGCTTAGCACTAAGAATCCTAGCACAGCGGTTCTCCGACAGCCACTTCGTAGGCCTCGATCTCGACCAGCGCAACGTGGATTTGGCCAATGGGGATGCAGAGAAACTCGGCCTGAAGAATTTGAAGTACGTCTACGTCGATGCTGCGGCCATGCCAGATGACTGGACCTCGACATTCGATTACGTCTTCTTCTTCAACGTCCTGCATGACACACCCCGACCAGACGTGATTATTGATGACGTCAAGAGAGTGATGAAGAAGGGTGCAATCATGTCGGTTCTTGAGATTGACGCCAATTCGAAGCATGCCGACAACATTGGCGACATTAATGCGCCGCTCATGTACACTGATAGCTTGTTCTATTGTCTACCAATCTCCTACAACTTCCCCGACTCCCTCGGTTTAGGGAATATGTGGGGGAAGGACCGCGTTACGGAGTTTCTAGAGGGCAAAGGGTTCATTGTAAAAGAAGTGTCCAAGACTCCAAAGCTTCCACAAGCCCACTTTTTGTGTGAGCTTGTATAAAATAATGCAGTAAAGAGCGCGCTCGAGGACGTGAGAAAGAGGGTGGGTGGGTGTATGTGTGTGTGTGTGAGAGAGAGAGAGAGTGGGAGTCAACTACGAAGTCACTGAAAGAAAATTCTCGTTTTAAACGTCCAACACAAGGAGCAACCCTGATTATGCTAATGGCAACGAACCCCACTAAACCATCAGACTTTAATCATTTTTACACTTTTTGCCCAAACAGTAAATTTATATGGTCTGCATTTTCCAAGAAGGTGGTCTTTATGAAATAATTACGATGATGATGATGATCTTTCTTTTCATCTTTTTACTTCATTCTCTTTCTCTCTCTCTCTCTCTCTCTCTTCTCCCTCTCTTTAAACAACCTTGTTAATAGTGCTAAAGCCAGCACGTTTCTTTCTTTTAATATATGCACTGTAACTATTTTTTTTTCAAACAAGCTATGCTTATTTGAAAGACTCATCCACTTATGTTTTCCTATACAATCACAATCTTTACATTATACCGATTATCGCTTTGTAAAGCATAACCAAGTCCATTAAATTTTTAACTGTTTTCTCTATGTATCAATTAATATAATGTTATATTCCTGTTCTTAATTTTCATATGTACTGTTTAAAAAATTGTAAAAGATATACATGTTTGTGGAAATTAATCAACTTTGAACTTTGAACTTTGAAAAACAAATCTGGAAAAAGAATGCCCGCGATGATAAGACAAGAAAGCTATATATCCAACCGGTCAGGATAATTTTAGACATTTGAATACCGTAGGGGCCCAATGGTTCAAAGCTTAGAGCCCCGTATTCCATGAACTGAGAAATTTAAGCCATACTGTGCTCTTGTACTTTAGTCAGTTTACAGAATCCTACCCTACCGATAGTTTCGTGAATACTCTATATTTATAGATATAATAATATAATTATGTTTTCTTGATTTTCATGATTGACATACAAAAGTAAATCATGAAAATTCTATTATGAATAAAAAGACGAATAAAACAGACAGGGAAAAATTATGAGAAGTCTTTTTGTGTATTAATCTTTGTTAAGGGATTTCAAGTGTCGTAATAATGATTTAATTAAATATATTTATTTTTATAGCATTTTTGTCTCTGTTTGGGGGGGGGGGGTGAGAGGGGTGTATACGCATGTACCCCACCCCCTGCTAACGACTATAGAGGTCCTTGATTTTTAGATAGAAAAATGCCAAAATTTCCCCTACCGTTGGAAGGTGGACGCCCATTGCTCCCTCATTAAAGTCCAGTAAGGTCATAATAAAGCCTTCACCCCCCCCCCCCCCGCCCCCTCCTTTCCAATAAAATTTTAGTTACGGGCCTGGACACAAACACCTCCACTCTTATTCACCATTATAGTCCTCTCCATTCCTGTCTTTCAGAAACTAAATCCACATTAACCATGTCAACCTCAGTTCTCAATTCTCAGGATCAGTCTCTCGAAAAAAAAAGAGTCTCAACATTCCGAAATAAATCAAGCCGGAAGCAAGCATGAAATAACTGAAGTGTCAGTGGAATATATTTATTAATACGAAGAAACAACAATGACGACGAAAATTTAAAAGACGGCGTAACTTGTCTGGGCGTCCTGTGCGCGAAATATAACGAAAATGCTTATGGCTGAACAGCGAAACTTAACAAAAGGCCCCGCATCCAAGTGCCTCCCCGAATTAACCACTATCTTCTGAATCCTAATTATTACTTATCTTGTCTCTGTCTATGGAAAAACTCTATTCACAGCAGAATGATTCAACCCCTCTGGGGTAGTCATCAAAATTAAAATACAAAAGAAGCACTTTACCCTCTCTAAATAGACGTGGCTTTCAACCCCAGAGATACATCCAGGGGAGCGTTTCATCAAGCATTCTGTCAGTGATTTTTACCATAACTGTTATAAGCTACTGAAATCCTTGCATCTGATTGGATGAGAGCAAATTTGGCAGCAAAAATCACTGACAAAACGCTTCATGAAACGCTTCCCAGGGGTGGACGGGAAATGTTAGTTGGATGAATATTTAGAGAACAAGGCTGTAGACATGATAGGTGTAATAGGAGTTGTATCATCTTCTTTTTCTCGTTGCCTTTCCCTCTCTCATTCTATCACTCTTTATCTCCTTTTACCTTTATGCCATTCAATGTGATGGGGGATATCATGCAAAAGTCTTTATTGTGGCGAGTATTTTTAAATGAAGGCTATTACAAAATTTAAATCTTAATATACTAAATATCAAAATTATATGCGTCTTAAATGAAGTGGCTATTGATGTCCAGAAACTGAAATTGTCCAACATAGCAACAATATTATTAAATATTTTATGCAAGGTGGATTCCCGAGTAGTACATTCAGCTTTAACCATGGTTACGGCTGGACTAAACCTTGTATGATAAACCTTGTATAATTAGTTGTTCAGTGTTGCTATATCGGAAAAGAATATTACAAAGTTTTGTGTCATCAAGATAAAATTATAGTTTAACCCTAACTAGGCCGGGGGGCCTAGGAGGCCCCCCCCCCTCCCGAATTTTGTACGTGGCATTGCAACGGCTGAATCTTTCGCGCTCAAATTTCATGACTTTTTTTTCCCTGATGTTTCACGCACATTTTGATACCTCATTTATGTGGATCGGTCATACGGTTCTGGTGTCAGATTACAATTATTGATCACATGTCAAGCAAAATGATCAAATTCTCCATTCATGTGTGTATTAGCCTATGGCAAAAAAGTAACCATTCCTAGTAATCATTACAATTTCTTGTTTATTATCACAATATTAATTTAACAAATATGCTTTATGGTTGGCAAACAATAGAATACATTAAAATTCAAAAACAAAAAAATACATAAGATTAAAAAAAAAGAAATACATAAGAATAAAAACAAAGAAATACATTAGAAATATACACATGGGTAGTTTCTCATTATTTTGCTCATTGATTATTATTAATTATTTTGTGATTACAATTATGGTTTGTGAAAGAATAAAAATAATTATACTTTACAAATAAAGGAATACATAAGAACTTTTCCTATCAACTATTTCTTCAAATAAATTTGGCTTGTAATACACACGACACAGCTAATTTGCATATTAATGAGTTATGCAAATTTAATAAAACACCGTTTTACCCAATTTTCTTTCTTTTTATGTATTTGTGAGTCTTAGCGGCCCAGTTACAGCCAATATTCAATCCATTTTCATCTTCATATAGCAAAATTTACCATTTTGAGAAAAAAAAAAAAAATCGCAAAAAAAATTTGCATATTATGTAATAAAATAATTAATAAAAAAAAAAACGAACAAGAATATTGAAAAAATTACACCGGGATTGTGTTCTACACAAGTTAATCTACATTTGTGCCAAATTTCATGGGCGCAGAGTCAACTGTTGCCGAGATCTTAGGTGGGCCTGGGAGGCTCCCCCCCCCCCCCCCCCCCGGCCATAAGAACGCCCCAAATACCCCGGCCTAGTTAGGGTTAAGAAGTATGCCTATGAATTCTTTTGGATTGTCGAGTTTTTTCTCTATTTGAAACAAACCAGAGTGTCTTAAATTTCAAACCTTGCTCGCTCACTTTACTTAGTAAATGTAGCGTGGGGTAAATAAGGGGGTCTCTCGTCTCCGGGCCCTGATTACATCAGCTTAGACAGGAAGTGAGCCTGAGGCATCATAGGGAGCTGGTCGACTGCTTTCACAGTGAAACCTTTCCCCTCTAGGAACTTCTTGATGCGGTCCTTCCCCCACATTGCCCCTAGAGCCATGGAGTTCTCGAAGTTGTGGGATATCGGCAGGCAGTACAAAAGGCTATCGCTGTATATAAATGGCGCGCTAGGATTTCCAATGTTGGCGGCGTGCTTCGATTCAACATCTAGCTCGATGACGGACAAGATCCCGTCCTTCTTCATCACTCTCTTGACGTCATCGATGATCAAATCGGGTCGGGGTGTGTCGTGCAGGACGTTGAAAAAAAAGACGTAGTCGAATGTCGCGGTCCAGTCATCCGGCATCGCTGAGGCATCGGCGCAGACATACTCCATATTCTTCAGTCCAAGAGGAGCTGTATCCTTCTTGATCAAATCCACGTTGCCCTGGTCTACGTCCAAGCCGATGAAGTGGCTGTTGGGAAAACTCTGGGCCAACAATTTCACTGCCGCTCCATGACCACACCCGATATCGAGCATTCGAATTCCTTTCTCTGAAAAGTTAACGTTGTGTTATATTTTTGTTCAATCATATTGATAGTCGAAATGAATATTATGAATATTATGAATATTAAAAATGACGGGTGATCAAGTTCCTCGACAGACATTATTTCAGTGTAAACAAAATGAGTGATCATAAGTATCAAACATGTTTCTTTAATCAATGGCGGATCCAGGATTTTGTATAAGGTGGGGAGGGGGCACACAAATGCAGGTTTGTCAATTTTGCTTGGAGGTAGACCCGTATACTTTGGGTCTCGCCAGCTCTCGAAAAGTTGCTCGCGGGGGGGGGGGGGGGGGGGGGGTTGTTAGCGACAACCCCCCCCCCCCAAAAAAAAAAAAAAAAAAAAAAAAATCCAAAAATTCACTCAGGGGGGATGTTATGGGGGTCCAATGTCCATCCATAATTCTCTGACAAGCAAAAAAAAAGGGGTTGTTCTAAAGGGGGTGGCACAATGCATACTTTTCTACCAAGGAGGGGGGGGGGGGCACGGGCCGGATGTGCCCCCTAAATCCGCCACTGTCTTTAATAAACATATGTCCGATTTGGTTTAATCGTGTTTCTTTACATTTCCTGTTATCACACGATGCTACTAAAACCACTGAAAAAAAAAACTGTCTAAAAAAATCGAGTTATCACTGGAAGTGAACATCCCGGCATGCCCGGGAAGTGAAAATGGAATGAAACGAGTTCTCTTTAGAGAACAATCTAAAATAAATCGACATTCACTCCTAAACAAGTGATCGCTGACATGGCCCCCGGGGAGTGAAATTCACCCCTTTTTAAGGGAGAGCATCGAAATGAAAAACTTGAGCCTTCGAATACATGAACTGATAATATTCTTACCCAATCTCGACTTGATCTCAGGTTGAGAAGGAATGAAATCTTGAACTAAACAGTTGGTGAACCAAGGCCCGCTGTAATTATCGTTGAAGTCGTGGTAATTCGGGGCCTGTGAAAATGTAAGACCTGGAATAAATTGGGAAACAAAATAATAATGATAAAACTAATAATCACGATAATAATAATTATCTTCAATGCTGTTCTTCCTGAGAGCCCTGCAATTATTATTATTATTATTATTATTACCCCAGCAATGGCCAAGTACACATTTACACCTGGGTGGCGATACAAAATATCTTGTCCAAAGACTCCAACCACCCAGCAAAGATCGATCCCAGAACCTCTCGTATGGGAGTGAAGAGTTTTCACCAATATACCACAGTGCTCCCGCATGATAAGTTATTACCAGACGCAGCCAAAAGGCTGCTGCCATTGTTGATTGTAACAAAAAATTTACGATAAAACGCTGTCATTGTGACGACAGTGAAGCAGTATATAATTATTAAAACCTTATTTTAATCTCATCAATTCGATCACTTTCACAGCATGGACAAAACCAAGTGAGCTTTAAACATACACTGTAAAAAAAAAATAATATGCCCATTAGTAAATTTTACTTATATTTCCCATGTAGAATTTACTTCAAAACATAAATTTTGCCACTTACGCACTGGATTTAAGTCATAATAACTCAAATTTTCAATTTAGTAGAATATACGTGGAAATTTTAAGTAAAATTAAATACAAAATAACATTTCAATAATTTCAACTTGCATTAATTTATTGTTAACTTAAAGTAAGAAAGTGTACGTATTACTCAAACAATTTATGTTGATTGTACTTGTTTTTTTAAAGTAAAGACTGGTGCAGTGCGAAATATAAGAATTAACATAATCATGAATATTCATTAAGACCAAGTTAATCTCTTTTTTAGAATTAAACAATTCTATATTGGTGGTTGAGTGAGAATTTAAGGAGTTTAAAATATTTCCTATTTCATTTAAGCAAAAATAAGAAGATAAGACAATTTTTAACTGTCACTTGATTCTAAAACAAATCAAAACTTGATATTTCAGGGAAATTGTCCACTAGTTTTCTTTTTAAGATGCTACGATCATGGGCGTTAATCGTTACGTAAATCTATTCATCATGGGGGGACGACACAATAGCCGTCCCACCCCCCCCCCCCCCCCCCCATGATGAATAGAGTTAGGTAACGATTAACGCCCATGGCTACGATCAAGTATATATAAATTCGGAGCCCTAATAACACTGGGCGTTGTGGCGTGCGTTGTGGCGTGCGCCTGTAATCCAGCTACCAGTGAAAGTTATAAACTGATTCAGCGGACCCAGGTTCGAGAATGAGTCACGTCTTTCGGATGGTGACGTTAAAGGTCGGTCCCAGACGTAAATAATCATATCTGATTGATACACGTCTGTAAAAACCCAATTACACACACACACACACACACGATAAAAAATACTTTCGAAAAATAAACTCAAGACAATTTCAATAGCCCTGTCTATCACCTTTAGAAATGTACGAACATTGCAATGGTGTATTTACATAATCCGAACCTGATTTGTATGGGCAGTACAATAGGCCTTTGAAATTGCCCTTGAGTTTATTTTTCGAAGTTCTAAGCGCGTTCCTTTCAATAGCTGTCAAATTAAAGCGTATGTAGTTTGTTGGTGATGGTGGTAGATATTTAATTAAGTCCTACATCCTACATACATCCTACATTGTTAGTGAATGTTAGATGGGTACAAGTATAATCATGTCATATTTTTTTAAATTGTAATCTATCATGATTACAATACTTAAATTATTTACGTTAATGTAACTCAATTTAAACTGAGTAAAAGTTTATTAAGCAAAATAAGTAAATTCTATTTAAAATTCCCTGTTACAAATACTAAAAATAATCAAGGCAATCCGTTGACAAACTTTTTTGAGTAATTTCAACGATTTGTTTACAGTGCACAGTAGGCCTACTGGGTTTAAGAAGAAATGGTTCTAACTTTGTATGGTTAAGAATGTTACTCTTTTGGGGTATACCGCACCGTTTTTATGTCTCTGTTCGTTTCCAAAGTGTATTGGATTTTGAATTGTCATCACAAAGTACATTTCAAGAAACAAATCCAAAATCAGGGGAGCGTTTTATCAAGTATTTTGTCAGTGATTTTTACCGACAACTGTTATAAAAAGCTACTGATATCCTTGCATCTGATTGGCTGAGAGCAAATTTGTTGGTAAAAATCACTGACAAAACACTTGATGAAACGCTCCCGATACCCATTTACTACACCTGTGTCGAGAGAAACAACTATGAATAAAATGTCTTGCATGTACATGTCCAAAGCCATACGCCTATAACATGAAAGCATTGTAACTGGATCGGTTTATAGCTACCGCTAGCTTCTTGGCTTCTCGTAATATAGTAATGATAACGATAATAATAATGATTATAATAATGATTATAATAATCGTGATAGTAACAATAATAATAATAATGATTAAAAAATAATAGCAATATTGAGTAATTATATACAAAGTCCGATTTCATTACGCAATGATCAAGGCGATGGAAAGTAAATACATGAACAATATAATGTAGTTTGATACAGTCTCTGAAAACAGGAAACAAGAAGTTGATACAAAGATACAATATAGGAAAATACATATGAATATCATAAATACCACGTGACACAATAATAAATGAATAACATGATGAAACTAATCAAAGGCAGAACTTTTTGAAGAAGTGTGTTTTTAGGGAAGGAAGGCAAGCTATAGTGATAGTTGATTGTATTTTGTATGACTCCGTTAATCTGATACCTAAATAAAATTCAGTTGTAGTAATCACGAAGCCTACCTCTCGGTCCGTCTTTCTTGACGACTTCCAACATCTTGTTGAAGACCTCACTAACAATGGGTATTCCCACGGAGCAGCCAGCCGTCTGACCCGCCATCGTCCCTGATCGAAAGCTGTCGACGCGATGGGTCGGTAGAAGGTACTTCTCTGTTACAGGGTCGAGATCGACGATGTAGGCGGTGGTCATCGCGCCCAGCCACTCACGAACATACCTTTATGAAGGATATCGGAAGGAAAAATAACAAGCAACCCTATCGGTATCATTCGTCTTGCCTGGGTATTGTAGGCCTATACACGAAAGAGAGAGGGGGAGCGAGGGAAAAGAGAGGGGGCCTCTAGGGAAATAAAAACGAACACAATGAGACGAGTCTGGTGAAACGAGGAGCTAAAATATTCATGGTTGAATCCCCCCCCCCCCCAAAAAAAAAAAAAAAAAAAAAAAAACACCAAACAAAACAAATAAACATATAAATAAATAAATAAAGAGGACAAAAACATGGAATAAATAAATGAAATAAATAAATTTAAAGAAATAGAAAAGAATAAAGAAACACCATAAACTACCAACATAAACAACATAATCAAAGTCCCCGCCCCCTAACACGCAACGCACACCGACACACCGTGATGCGGAGAGCCATTTGCGTACGTATACTTTAATGAGAATCATGGTTTATGCTATTTTCATGTAGTATCATGCCCATATATTTAAATATATTGCCTGTTTGTTTGCTTATTAGTCAGATTTTATTTAGACGTGGCGTGCCCCTCCCCCTGCCCCTCCCCGTCAAAGAATCCTGGATCCGCCCGGTCTGACAATGATATGATGATATTTGACAATGATATTTTATTTCTTGAACGGGCCCTCGTGGGGGCATGGAAGAAATACAATCATATTCAAATGAGGTCTATAAGGAAATATTTGGCATAAACACACGTGAAAAAAAGAGAAAAAAATATAGGGAAAACACGAAGAGAAGAGATATATTCAGTGTATATATATATAGTTCAAAAGTTCTGCGACGGAGTTTAAAAAGTAGAGAGAGACACAGAATAAATTACTCCGTTATACACAAATATGTTTATATGTTTATAATTATATTTTCTTCCTAAAATTCATAAGAAAAATACACCTGGCCGCCCGATCGTTTCTGGATGCTCTTGTCCCACAGTCGAAATTTCGAAATTTCTTGATTTTCATTTAAGGCCATTCACTCAAAAACTTCCGTCATTCCTTAAAGACACTACACACTTCCTTAATCACATTTCTCACATTAACACCCACCACACGCCTCTCTCTCCCAGAACTCTCCTCGTGACGGCCGACGTCACCTCCCTCTATACGAATATCCCACATCAAGAGGTTATCATGGCCTGTCAAGAAGCGCTCAACACACGAGTCAATCAAAACCCACCCAAGAATCAATTAATTCGACTTCTTGAATTAGTGCTTAAACTTAATAATTTTAAGTTTAATGGGCAGGAATACCTACAGTTGGAGGGAACTGCAATGGGCACACCCATTGCACCAACATACGCAAACATATTCATGGGTCATGTTGAAAAGAAAATAATGTCCTCAACACACCTCACACTATTCAAAAACACATGGCGCCGATACATTGATGATATATTTTTCCTATGGAATGGATCTCCACGCACACTCACAACACTCCAAGAACTCATGAACAACATTCACCCCACCATAAAGTTCACCTTTGACTCATCACCGACACAAACTCACTTCCTTGATGTAACTGTCAAGCACACACACTCTCAACTCCACACGGAACTCTTTACAAAACCCACTGACACCCACGCCTACCTCCTCCCCACATCTTGCCACCCACTGCATACGTTTCGAGGGATTGTATATAGTCAAGCCCTACGGGTTAGACGTATTTGCTCTGATGAAGAATCCACTACCCACCATCTTCAGAAGCTTGAACACTTCTTCCTCGAACGAGGTTATGACAAACAGTTAAACAACAAATTTCAAAAGCAACACACATCCCAAGGGAGGAACTCCTCTCTTACAAAATAGACCGGGACCTTGATGGACATGACATCTACTTCCCACTCACATACTCTCCAGCCACCTCATCTGCCCCCCGTGACATTCACCAACACTTCACCACACTACAACAGTCAGAAAACGCGCAACGAATATTCCACAAGCCTCCGACAGTATCCTATCGCAGGGGACGCACGCTATTAAAGAAACCTCCTTGTTCGCGCAAGATCTAGAGATCCCTCCCACACACCGAACACGAGTACCACACACCCAAATGACTTCTTTCGCTGT
This sequence comes from Heliocidaris erythrogramma, assembly GCA_025617745.1. NCBI lineage: Eukaryota > Metazoa > Echinodermata > Echinoidea > Camarodonta > Echinometridae > Heliocidaris > Heliocidaris erythrogramma. The sequence continues at coordinate 9,993,953 of CM046858.1, forward strand.
GATGCTAAAAAATGCAGTATGCACTCACACATTAATGAAACGATAACATTTAGTAGTACAACCACTGGTAGGATATTTAGAATAGGATCCCGCATGAACTGTAAATCTACGTTTGTAATTTATCTTCTTACATGTTCACAATGTCAAATGCAATACGTCGGCAAAACGGCCGACCTCACTCTACACAAGGCAGAATAATAGTTACTATAGATCAGAGATTCGTAATTACCATAAACCACTGCAGCACAAGACATTACCGTACGCCAAGCACTTTAAAGGAGAATTAACCTCAAACAATAAAGACGATAGTGTTCAAAGGTGTTATTTATTCCTACTTGTTAGACTATATGGCTTCGCGTCAAAATATACGAGATCGATACGAATCAAGATTTTCTGAGCAAAATTTATCATCTGCTAGCAATATGTATCGTCTGCTAGCAATACATGGGGGCTGCCATTTTTTTTATGTGTACAAGAAGATTTTCTTAATCCAAATGCCCAATTGCCTTTTTCAAAATTAAAAACCCATTTGAGATTTAAAATATAGAATAGATATGTCAATTTATTTTTAAACTGAAGATTTCCTTATATATTTCTGTTGAAAATCGATATTCGCTTAATATAAATCTATATAATCTCGGATAATGGGACTTGAAAAGTCAGAATGCATGCTGCATATATTATGCTCTGCTCTGTTTGGCAAACCCAAGAAAATAGATTTTTGTTAAGCAAAACCAGACAATTTAAAAGTATCATTATAAAGATTTAATTTTTATAAATCATGTAAACACCCACTTTATATTTTTCGTCACATATGGGATTTTAGGTAATGAAGAAAATCAATTTAGGTCTTGGATTCAAAATATCTTCCTGACCGGAACATTTCTCAATGGTTCATGTACAAATCCAAATCAGCAAGAAAATGGCAGCCCCCATGTAAATGAGTAGTAGACGATACCGGGTGTTGGAATATCTTTATTATACCCTTTTCTGATATCTTATTGGAAAATGATTTAGGCCAATAAGTAGGAATATACTACACCTTTCAATATAAGTAAATTTGTACTCAGGGGTTAATTCTCCTTTAACCTCCCCTCACACTCCCTTCAAAATCTACAAATTACAGGTATTGAACTTATTGAAAATAAATCTCAGGACATGATCCTCCGTAGGGAATCCTTCTGGATTGAGAAACTTAAAACACTTCACCCCCATGGCATTAATATGGAACCCTGATATGTTATGGATGCAAATTATTAAAAAAAAGTTAGAACCTCCATATTTTGTGTTGTCATTAGATTTCATTAACCTCAACATTATATCTAAAAATGTTTTAATAATTGTATTATCCTCTTATGTCTAGTCACATGGGCGTCGACACGCGTGGGTCTCCTTTGTACTGGATGGGATGATCTTTTCAACATTTCAACATCCCCTCCCGGAGCAAGGGAGACCAGCGCGTGTCGTCGCCCTTGTTGCATTGTACATTATAATTTATATATTATTGTTTGTTGTGTATATAATATGCGTTCAAATATCTTAGTTATTCTTTTTGCCGTTTCTGTCGTACTCATGTAGATCTGAAGAAGGGCTAATTGCCCGAAAGCTAATTAAAAGCGTGGTACCAACAGCTACGTCTGCAGATTTACTCATTTTGTTGCCTCTCTCTCTCTCTCTCTATATATATATTATGTCTTGTGCCCTTCTACTCCTCAATTTGGGGCAGAGGTAATGCTTTGTGACCCCATTGAATGGGATTGAGCTGGGTATTGAGAGTAACTCCAGTCTACAGTATTTGGGACAGGTGTGATGCCTTTTGTGGATTGAATTGGTTATTAACATACAGTGGTAACGCCCTCGCTCAACCCCATTCAGTGGACCCACTGGAGCCTTACCACTGTCCAAAATTACAGGTATTTATTGCAATGATAAATGTCTAAACAGTGCAGTGCGACTGATGGGCCTTTGGGTGAAACTTTAAGTATCGCACTGCCATTTATTTTTTTATTATTTTATTTTATTCTTAGCTTACTGCATTATGTACTTAGTTCTGTGTTAAACACATTACCTTTTCCTGATTGTGTTATATATATATATATATAGATATATATATATAAACATAATAAGGCTATATAAGTGTATATACAGTACCATTATTCAACTACATAACATTAAATACAGATTCACATGCAATGGCAGCTTGATAAATATACACAAAAATGAAACATATCGACTACTTTTCTTTCACTACAGAAATATTAAAACCTAGACATAATGATTTTACAAAACCGCGAAAGATTCTTCAGTTCTTTGGTATTCTTTGTGTTAACAACTCATACATTTTTTGGATATTAGGTCGTTTACTAAAATATGAATTGATAAAAACTCTCCTTGACATTTCAAAAGCAGGACATTTGAACAAATAATGAAATTCATCTCCTTGCTCCTGCGTGTCACATAAAAGTACAAGATTGTAGGGTCTGTACCTGCAACATAAAGAGATACAATCAATCTTACGATCAATTGTAACTTTTCAGTACATGGTTTGCCATTGACTTACGATTGATATCAAACGTAAGATCAATTTCAATCTTTATGTTACAGGCCCCTGGTCAGGTAAATAGCGATCATTAGATATAGGCAACTTATGATTTCCACAACGAAACTTACAAAGAGAAGTCCTATAGCTACAAAATCGAATTTTAACAAATAACTTTCAAAAACACATTCTTGCTTACATATTCTATAATTGGTATACATTATAAACGATTTCTATTCACTTCCTCCGGCGCCAATTCTGCTCTGCTATATCATCCAATCTAAGACCAATTGATGATTTGACATCTATTGACCAGACCATATGTTAGACATCCCACATTTGTCTAAAATACCTTTCATTTTTACAAGTAGGTGTGGCTGGTTTCCATTCTGTGTACATTATGCAAAACCTCATTACCAGGAATGGAGGTGGAAGAGAGACCTCCTTGCTCATCTGTATACTGTATATATGCCCATTGGTCATACCTTTCTTTCAGCCCAGCTGCATCAGCCAGCTCTTGTGAAGTCATTGGCTTGGCATGGTGATCGACGAGGACGTCGAAAAGACCACTCCGCACGCCTAGTGCGATCGAAAGTCCAGTGAATCCTCCACTGATGATATCAAATAGTCGGGAAGAAAATTCCTCCGCTGTCTCGTTGGCGTATTTCTCTGCCATGTTCGTACAAATTGAACGGACTGAAGCTGCTGATCGAGTATTAATACATCAATATCTAGCTACCGCTTCAACGTCAGGTCGCGAGTTCGCTTTCAGAACAGTAGTCTGCAAGCACAGACCCTAATTTGACAATTTATAAGAAAATCATGATGTTTTGAGAGAAGCCTCAATTAATCAGCCACCTATTCCGGTCGTGTCAATATGGGTCAAGAGCAGATAATACAGGGCCTATGGTAGTCTTACAGTGCAGACACTGTTTTATGACTGACAAGGGTTTGTGCCTGCAAACTATAAACTGATCGAGCTCGCGCTCGATCAAGTGGATGGATCGGACCGCCCAGTCTCGACACAAAGTCATACTCCATTTTCACACTTAAACACAATTCTATAAAGCCCTAAATAGAGCATAACTTTGCCAGTCTCTGCAAGGATAGGTACTAGCTTGCCTATACCGCCTCCTTGGTGTGTCCATGTATAAAGAAAGCAGAAGAGACAGATACACTAGAGGGCCTCTCACAGTTCACACACATATCTGTTATAATGTTTCGACTAACAAATTAAGGTATGTGGCTGTGCAGATGACGGAGCACTGGCCTGGATCGGGGCCTGGATCGGGGGGGGGGGGGGGGGGGGCCGGGGGCGGGGGCGAAATTTGTTTTCCTGTACCTTTGGGGCTATCCAATCTGAATATTCATGAAGAGACTACAAGTATCGGACTTGTATTTTCTTACTCAGTTTCACCTTATTTTTAAATCAGCAAAAGAAAATTTCGTAATATATTCCTCTGCCGAGATTCGAACTTGCGGTCCTTTCATCGATAGCGCACCAGATTATCCGACTGCGCCACACAGAACAGCTGCTCAATGGCCTTGCTCGTTTTATCATATCCCTACAGTTCGTTTTCATGAATATTCATGCCGACTAGTCTTAACGGAATAAACCGTATTACTCGTCATGCGCATGCGTACTCTCATCTCTAAGACCCAAGTCATGAATATTCATATTGGATAGCCCCAAAGGTACAGGGGAAAAAAATTTAGCGGCCGGGGGGGGGGGGGGCCCTCAGTATATAGTGTGCGGTATGTGCCGCCCAGAACACCCCCATTTTTACACTCAAATTTTCGTTCCAATGCATACCAGTTTTCTCTTGTTGAGAAAAAGAAGAGAGAAAACCGTTCCAAAGCACCGCTTTTGTTTTATTCGGTCGTTCTGGCCGTTCTGGACCGCCCCGCCCCGGCCCGTTTCGAAGACACCATAGACTTGCCATGACACACAGCGTATTTATATAGCGAATGGGAGTTTGTGTGTGGGAACCAGGGTAGAGTTGAATCAAACAGTCATAATTTTATATAGGTGCGGTTTCGCCGAAATCCCATTGAAACGCGTGTATTGAAATTAACACGCGTTTCAATGGGATGTCTGCGAACTTGTGCTTGTGACGGTTTGGTGAAACGATGCCCAGTTCCGTAGCATCATAGCCTATTTAGGCCTATATTGTAATCCAGTTCCAAAGAGCCCCGTTTTCAAAAATGTTAGTAGTTCCGAAGACCATCCTTTTTCATGATACGCTCGTTCCGAAGCCCCCTTTTTTCTTGCGGGCGGCACATACCCACCCCTTTCTGGGTCGAGTGCACCCCCCCCCCCCCCCCCCCGAGCCTGGATGATAGACTGAATAGCTTGACATGTATATTCTCATCCTTCAATCAGTACAATCTTTTCCTTACTCACTACGTTTCACATACCATCTACCATGTCTACAAATAACGCACACATTGATATCAACATTCTGGGGATATATAGCCTTCCAGAAAGACCGAGTCGGCTTTTTATTCAAATGACTTCTTGCAGTGATGATACAATCTGTGATCAAAATGACCGATTATGCCTTTTATATATACCGTACCTATTCATGAAAAATCTTCTGAACATCAACCGATTAGTAGCAGTATTCGAATATCAGTACTGTTGATAAATTCACAATATATTGCAAACTGTGCTGCCCTATTGAAGATTTTTTTTTTCATAAAAAAGGCCATTGCCCTGCATGTCGAGACTGAACCATTGTTAACTATAATATATTATCAAAACATGTAAAAAAAAAAATGAAACCAGACAAAACAGTTTTGAACAACAAAAGTGACATAGACAAACAGGAGTTGGTCCATTGCATTAAGGCCATAGAGTGAGGACACGGTGACGGAAATGATTGTCTTTTCTTTTCTCGCTGTGGTTCCCCTCTCTCCCTTTCTTTCTTTTTTAAAATCTCATTTTCCTTCCTTTTCTTTTCTTTTTTCGGTTATTCGATGGGGGCGGCAAGTATACCCTCGTGTTATTGAACGAAGCATCTCTGTAATTGGAATAAACCTTGGATACATTGTTATTTGTGTTAGTATATCGGGCAGGTATGAGCATATGACAAGCCTTTGTGTCATCAAGGGAAAGTTTAGTTTAGTTTAGTCGGGTTTTCAATTTCTAATCATTCCAAGGGATTTCTACCTCACTCGTTTTTCTGAGTATCTGAAGTGCCTCCTAACGTTGTGTACATGATACTAAATGGGCGGGGGGTCCTCCTGTTCTGCGGGCAAAGATTTATATCAGTTCAGACAAGAAGTGGAGCTGTGGCATCTTGGGGAGCAGGCCGACTGCTTTCACAGTGAAACCTTTCCCCTCAAGAAACTTCTTTATGCGGTCCTTCCCCCACATTGCCCCTAGAGCCATGGAGTTCTCGAAGTTATGGGACATCGGTAGGCAGTAAAACAGGCTGTCGGTGTAATTAAACGCTGCAGTCAGATTTCCGATGTTGTCGGCGTGCTTCGATTCCGCTTCCATCTCGATGACGGACATGATCCCATCCTTCTTTATCACTCTCTTGACGTCGTCAATGATCAGGTCAGGTCGCGGAGCGTCGTGCAGGAGGTTGAAAATGAAGACGTAGTCGAATGTCGCGGTCCAGTCGTCCGGCATCGCTGAGGCATCGGCGCAGACGTACTCTAAATTCTTCAGTCCAAGAGGAGCTGTTTCCTTCTTGACATAATCCACGTTGCACTGGTCTACGTCTAAGCCGATGAAGTGGCTGTTGGGAAAACTCTGGGCCAAGAATTTCACTGCAGCGCCATGACCGCAACCAACATCGAGCATCCGAATTCCTTTCTCTGAAAGGAAAAAAATTACAAAATGAATATCATAAATGACGGCATGCAGATATAGTTCCTCAGAGATTTTAACATTGTGTTTTATTCTTTTAATAAGATCGATAGCCAAAATGAATACAAAAAGAGGCAAACGAAATTATTCGACTGACATTAGTTCAGTGTAAACAGATATGAGATCATAACTTTCAAACAATCATTACTTTTCTATTATTTGTCTGATTTTGTTCAAACCTTTCCCAAAGTGTGTCACTTAATTTCCCATTATTACAAAATTGCCCTTTATTAATAAAAACCACTGAAAAGAAGTACGATATCGTCTGTATCAGAGTACAAATTTTGAGTAATGCATGAGGGCATTTGTTTTTCCGAAGGTTCGTAATTCCGAAATTTCATAATTCCCAAACCCGAATTTTCCAACCAGGGGTTCATAAAGCGTTTTGTTGAATTTACTCCGAAGGTTCATTTTCCGCAGGTTCGTTTATGCAACGGTTCATAATTCCAAAAATAAACTTTAGACTTTATGCCGAAGGTTCGTAATTCCAAATATGAAATAAGATTCATAATTCCAGAAATGAAATTGGGTTCAGAATTCCGAAGTTTCGTAATTCCGAAAAATGCCCGATCTTATGTCATATTTTCTGTCATATTTTCTAAATTACAAACCTTCGGAATAAAGAACCTTTCAAAATTCGTCAGCCTTATGCCAAAAGGGCCTTAAGGCCATAGACTTTATACAGTGGTAAGGCCCTTTTGGCATAAGGCCGACGAATTACGAAGCTTTGGGAGACGACTTCAGAATTATAAACCATCGGAAAAACGAACTTCGGACTCATGAACCTTCAGAAAACGACATGTAACAAATACATGTTTGGACTGATGATTCTCTTACCCAATTTCGACTTGATCTCAGGTTGAGAAGGAATGAATTCTTGAACCAAACAGTGGTTGAACCACGGCATCCCGTAATTATCGTTGAATTCATGGTAATTCGGGGCCATCGAAAATGTAAGACCTGGAATAAAATGGCAAAGTGATAGGCTATTATCATTATATACAATCGATATACACTATTTATCTATCTAGCTTGAAGGCCTTTGGGTCGACAATGTGCTGGATCTTGAGACACAGGTTCTCCAAAACTTCAGCTGTTCTAGTTTAATAGCTGCTCAAAAGAAATTCATGTCCGCTGCTTTATGTTATCGATCCAGGTCTTAGTCGGGCTGCCTCTTTTGATTTATTCAAAGTTTGATGAGTGAGCTTGTCAAACATACAGTTGGCTACCTAATTTGAAGAAGAAAGTGTTTTAATATGTGAGATCAATAATGCTGCCTGTTAGGGTATAACGCACGTTTTGATGTCTCTGTGCCTATACGTTTCCAAGGTGTATTGGAAATCACTGTGGTTTTATGTAGTTCCGGCAGAGATTACCATCAAGAAGTACATTTCAAGAAATTAATCCGAAACCAGGGGAGCGTTTCATCAAGTGTTTTGTCAGTGGTTTCTACCGACAAATTTGCTCTCAGCCAATCAGAAGCAAGGATTTCAGTAGCTTATAACAGTTGTCGGTAAAAATCACTGACAAAACACTTGTAAATAAAATGTCTTGCATGTACAAAGACATGTATTACTGAATCAGTTTACAGCTCTCTACCACTAACCTCTCGTTCATCTATAGTAATCGTTGATTATCACTCCGTTTAAATAATAAAAGTCAGTTTACATTAATCGCGAAGCCTACCCCTGGGTCCGCCTTTCTTGACGACTTCCAGCACCTTGTTGAAGACCTCACTGATGATGGGTATTCCCATAGAGCAGTCAGCTGTCTGACCCGCCATCGTCCCTGATCGAAAGCTGTCGACGCGATGGATGGGTAGATGGTACTTCTCTGTAACAGGGTCGACATCGACGATGTAGGCGGTGGTCATCGCGCCCAACCATTCGCGAACGTACCTTAATAACCGGAAAAAAATGAATATACATTATGTTCCTATTCAATTATACACAATAGTATAAAGAACAAGACACTACAAAGAGAGACAGAATTAAGAGATCGGCGATGTATTCACGAATGTACCTTTCTATGAAGGATATCGGAAGGAAAATTAACCCTTTTGTTATCACCCTTCTCGCATAGGTTTACTGCAGGACTACAGTTGGTAGTAGTCTACTTGACATTTCATGAACCTAGAAAAATTATTTCCTTTGATTTTTTTTTTTGTGTGTGGATTTGTGACCATGTTATCTCCGAACAATTTCAGCTTTGTTGCTCAAAAAGCAGCTTCGAGGATTTTGCATAACTTGCATAAATCCAAATGGCCACATATCCAGTGTACTGTACATTAACCAAAAAAAAACATGGTGGATAGAGGCGAATATCCCAGGAAGCACATGGATTTTGGTGGTGTCGCCTTTACAATTACATATTTACAACAAATTTAACATGCACTAAAAAATCCAAAAGGTAGAAAAAGAAAAGAAAAAAAAATAAAGAAAAATGAAATCTGCAATATGTGCTACTGACTATATTGTACAAAGTATATATGTTTTACAGTACTAGTCAAAATGACACAGAATGAAGACATAGTGCATGTTTTAATAGAGTCGTTTTAGTTGTTCCAGTGTTTGGGACCAGAAAAACGAATATTTTGTTGAAATGCAACTGTTCTATATGTCTAGGAATATGGATGTCTCCCACAGATCTTGTTGGATAATTATGAAAATTACTTTTAAAATCAAACAGATTCCAAAAGTGTTCGGGGAGATATTTGTACATGCACTTATACATAAAAACGTACTGTGGTAACTGACATTAAGGAGTTTTCGGATGTGTCAACTAGAACTAATATCTTCAAATATGTCTCCGTAAACTTGAAATTTTCGGGGTCGAGGGTACAATTTCTTCCTTTCTTTTTTAGCCAAGTCTGCAAGCTGATTTCAATTCATTTTTGTTTACTTTCAGTATAAATATTTGTCTGCACGTCTGCATCATACACGCTAACAATGAAATAGGCCAACACAGCAGCGTCACTAGGCAATGGCGGAGGGGGGGGGGGGGGGGGGGGGGGGTGCTGGGGCGTCAGGCATATTTACCGACATTAAACAAAGGGTAAAGGGGTAAGGAGAGTGGGTACGTGCCACACCCCTCATATTCTACAAACTACATCAATTATCTCCAGGACATGCAGGATGAAGTACAATGTTCGCTCCAATATGCAAGTGAAGAATAAATATTTGTTTTAACAATAGGAGAACATAATAGGATATAAATTGTTCCGCTTTTTTCATTATTTACCTTGACATAAACATATAGTTATGTATTGTACCAGTATTTAGATATCTATATATTGTTATATATGTATTGTACTGGAAACCAAGCCCTTTGTTTCTATAGTATGTTGTATTCTGATTTCATACTGACAATATAATATTCAAATCAAACAATAAACGGATGTCATAAACATAATTATTGAAGTCATATTGGATATGGAGTTTCTATATCTGTCGTGAATATTTAACTCTTTGCTGGCTCAAACAGATGATAGTTAACATGTTGTGCTGTATTCTATTTGTGTATCGGGACAGGGATGTCCAAATGAAAATGTACGCCGCCTATATAATGGATTTATTAGTTGTTAACTTGTTAACGAATATCATAGGGCATTCAATTCAGTTTTCTGTCACTATTATAATGCTCTTCTGTATCATCAGCATGTATAAACAGGTTACAGCCCTATAGCTAGAAGGTCCGATAGTTAGCGGGTCCGATAGACCGACACCCAATAGATAGAAGGTTCGATAGACCGAATATACGAGAGGGTCCAATAGACAGACGGTTCTATAGAACGAATCGGCGGAGGGTCCGATAGTCCGAAGGTTCGATAGATCGAATGTCCAACGGGGTCCGATAGTCAGAAGGTCCGATAGACAGAAGGTTCTATAGACCGAATCGGCAAAAGGGTCCGATAGTCCGAAGGTTCAATAGGGGTCCGATAGTTAGAAGGTCCGATAGACCGATAATAACGTAAAAAGGTAAAATAAGTGGATACAATAAGTTTTTAATAGTTTTATATCATAAAAGGAAAAGAGTAATACATTATCTTCTACTTTGAGTATTGTAATAAACCGAGGCGCTATAGGCCCACCCCGCCCCCCCCCCCCCCCAAAAAAAAATGGGGAACTTATTTTAAAGTTTTGTTTTATACATTTTGAACATGTTAAAAGTATTTTTATCAGAGCATCATCATCATCACCGAGGGGCGGGGGTGGTCCACCCATGCAGCTCAGCCCCCGGTTAATTTTGCCACTAAACCGATGTATTGGCAATAGGGAACGCTGACCACTTTTTGAAACATGGAAATCTAATTATATGGTGCACACTAAAGCCCCGAGTCCCATCATGCCCGAAACATGTTTTTCTAGTGGAGCAAGCTGAGGAAAGGGCGTCCCCTTCTAACACAAGTGTTATTGTTTCTTTATCTGAAAATGGTCATGCTGCCGATGCTCTGACAGTCAATTTTTGTTTAAATTACTTTTTGTCTTAGACGTTCCCAACACAAGCTCTGCTTTTGGGGTTTTCGCCTCTTCTTTGTAACATTTACTGTATGATCTTTGTTTGTCAAATACTTTATTATTGCCAGAAGGACCTCACACAAATTAGTCTAGAAGGGACTACATGCTCTCTGCGCATATGTCATTTTTATTCGGAATAATCAAGTGTAAATCAATAACCGATGGTTGGCAAATCAATAGCCGGGACCTTGATCGCCTTACATTCATCCTTCTCCCATCCGGAACTCAGGTTTTATTCATGTCCCCAACCCGTAAATTCCCCAAACTTTGGAATAACCTACCCTACTCAGTCAGGGATGCGGCTGTGCTGGTCTTATTGCCATCTTTCCTTAAACTACTGAAAGAGTCTGTCGAATCAATCTCTATTATGATAATATTGTGTGCAATTTTTAAAAATGGAAGACATTTCTCAGTGTCCTTAACCTAATCAAAACTTAGCATATCTTGTTGTACCTCGTTGATTTTCTACTTCACTCGTTTCCATTTCGTCGCTTAAATTGATTGTTAAAATCTTAGTTTTCATTTAGATGTAATATTGGCGTGTGACATGATAATCTTCGTTCATATGATTCAATACTACCGGTATTATGTTTTCTTAAATAGATATGCAACAGTGCACCCTCAGATGGTATATTACCGTGCAGTTAAATTCTATATAACATTTTATGCATATTTTATGCTTATGTCCTCACTTTGTATTTCATTTTATCATTGTATTGTACATATATGACGTGCCAAATAAATAAACGAGTCTAATAATAATAAATAATAATAATATATGAATTTCAATTCAACTCCAAAAAAGAATTGTGGTAAATCATTATTTGAACATGATCGCTTCATATAGGCCAAATTATGACTTCATAAAGCCATAAACCAAATCACAATCACGACTCCATAAACGATTAAGTTTACATGTGGTGCTGCTTATTTCCCTCGGAGAAACAAGTTGACATGCATTGTCGGATGCAAATAATTTGAAAGGAACAGCATCTGTGAAAGCATTATTCAGGTGCATTTTGGGGAGCTTAAAATTCTGCCGTGGAGTGCAAAAAAGAAAATGTATAAAATATTCTTAATGGCCATGAATGAACACCGATGATAATAAACACCAACACAATTCAAAATGGTTCCTGGCATGAAAATAGAGTAGGAACGTAGGTGAATCACAGGCGTTGTCTCGTCTGCATGGCGAATGAGAATGTGAACTTTGGTCTGGCAGCTTTATCGTAATAGGAGATGGGAGTTTTATGATACATTTTATCACTGGAAAATGAGACAATGCTGTTTGTGCATGCTGTTAATACTTCATTTCTTAAACTTTACTTTTACTCAAGTGAGAAAAACCAATGCTTTTAAAAATAAAAAAATGAACAAACGAGATCAGTTAAAGAATGGAATGATGAATGGACAAACAACCTGAAACACAATGCTTTGGTAGTAAAAATGAGGAAGAGGCAAAAAAAAAATCAATTTGAAAGTGATTATACTTCAAAGGTACAAAAAGTTTTTACATGTACATGTAAAGTGATTTTTCACTAAAAGTCCATTGACCTTTGACCTTTGACCTTAGTCAGATTCAACTCGTTTTCGAAAATGACCCGCGCCTTTAAGAGATGTACCTGTGGTATGAATTTGGTGACTCTACCTCAAAATCCATAGAAAGTTACTGTGAATACAGCAAGATTGTTGACGACGCCGACGACGCCAACGACGGAAATAGTGACGCCTATAGTGTCGCTCCGCTACTCAGGCGAGCCAAAAATTTTTGCTGTAAAACGATTGATAATAAGCTTTCTTTTGCTCTAAAATACAAAGCCTCAACGTTCCAAAATATTTTTTTCTTGGACTTTACAAGGACCGGAAGCGCTTGGGTGGGGCAGGTGCTCTCTGCCAAAGGAGAAGACAAATTCGTTTTTATGGTCCTCACAGGACAATTTATTTATTTTTTATTTGATATAAATCATTTTGCAGTTTCAAATGGATTTTTTTTTGCTCTAAAATATGTGGTTTCAACATTCAATTTTTCTCACTCAACGCTCTGCTCCGGACCCATGCATTTCAATAAATGCTGTGTTTATTAACAGTGTAGTGCATGTAGTAAGCATACCCAGGGCCCCATTGCGTAAAACTTACCATTAAAGGTAACTTTGCCATCAATGGTAACCTTGATTTTAATTGGCTGTTGAGTGATGTTATCATGGTAGTTACCATTGATAGCAGAGTTTTAAGTTTTATGCAACGGGGCCCTAGTCTACATCAAGACCCTGGATGTGTGTGGCTGGGGCTTTCCTATACAGGGATAGGGGCAAACTCCTTTTGTTCCTGCCTCTGCGCAAGATCATCTGAAGTATGAAGACTGGACTATATATTTAATGTTATCATAATATTAAAAGTAGGCTGTGACTTGTTTCTCTTTAATGCAAATTTCAATATTCTGAAAGCAATTTTTTGCTCGGTCGCTACGCTCCCTTGGCTAATAATAGACTAATGTATAAGTCATACGATATATTGCAGAAACTGTTCTGTTAAAATGTCTTAAGAAAAGGAGAATGTTGAATGATTCTGCAAAATGCTTAAAACATGCTCTAGGAAGCTGTGTTCCAATACTACAAAATTAAGAAAGGGGAAAAAAATCTCCTAAGCCTTCCTAAGGATTTATTTCATGAATTCTCCCATAGGCGGGGCTGCGCAACCCCCCCCCCCCCCCCTTCGGGCAATCTCCAACTAATATTCGAACAGCAAGGTGTCCGGTTATCCTCATATTTGTTTTGCGAGGTGTCCCGATATGCTCCTATTTGGGAGAGGTGCCCGAATATTTAATTTCTGTATATTTTCAATGCCCCCAAAGTGTAAAAAGTTTGGGCGCTCGCTATTTCGCTCGCACGCACTAGATGTAGAAACAAAATGTGGCCATGCTACAAATCAATGGAAGAAAACCGTGCTTCAAATATAGCATTTTTTTTGAGGAAATTTTCTAACCTTCGCAATTTGTAAGCAGTGTAGTAAGCGTTTTAGGTGGGGCCTTAAGGTGGTCTGTCTCCCCCCCCCCCAACAAAAAAGGAGGGTGAGCTCCCGGCCCCCCATTCTTTATTATTTAGGGTACGCGTATGCTTGTTCCCTCCCTTTGAAAGCACCCCCCTATCTCAGGGCTGCCAAAATTTCTGAACCCCCTATCGCGGGCTTTGCACGGGCTTTTCCTGCCTTGGAGACCCCCCCCCCCCTAAATTCAGAACACTGCTCAATGTACCCCCTGTCTCAGGTGAGCTCTCATTCCAACCCCATATCTCAGGACAGACACCAACCCCCCTCCCAAGAATGAGCTATCAAAACTAGCAGGAATTTCAGGAATTTGATCCTGGGATTTGATCAATTTTTCAAGATATTTCATAACCCCCCTTTTTTTAATTTCTCAGGTGTCGAAGAGAAAGAGAGAGAGAGAGAGAGAAAGAAAAACACCCCCTTTTTTAATGAAATCTCCGGGTGAAAGATAAAAAACACCCCCTTTTTTACAATTCACGGGCCGGATTGTGTCGCCCAAAATGTACCCCTTTACCGGAGATTTTGGGAACACGCATGCGGTCCCTTCGACCTCCGAGTGTTGGGGGGGGGGGGGGGGGGGTGAGCTGAAACCCTTCAGGGGCGCATGCCTACCGTTCTTTCAGACCAGCTGATTCGGCCAGCTCTTGTGAAGTCATTGGCTTGCCATGGTGATCTACGAGGACTTTGAAAAGACCACTCTTGACGCCCAGTGCGATCGAAAGTCCCGTGAATCCTCCACTTATGATGTCAAAGAGTCGGGAAGAAAACTCGTCCGCTGTCTCTTTGGCGTATTTCTCTGCCATGTTAACAAAAGTCAAAACGCTGTTAGTAAGGGTATTGTCAACGTCCAGCGCGTGAATACAGCTCCCGATACAGCTCTCTCACATGAGTTTGCTTTCAAGTTTCAGATGACTTAATTAGCGTAAGGTCTACAGGTCGGATTACCCTCGAACCATACTATGTTGGACTATGAATTGTTTGCTAAGATAGTTGGGCTCATTTCATCAAGCTTGGAATGTAAACCAGTTATATGTATTAGACAATGGCCTTGATTTTAGAGTGAAATAAAAAGATTATTATTATTGATTATTAAGCTAATTGGAATGTAAATTTAATTCAGATTATGCAAGCATTTATGTAAGACAAGGGCGTCGTTATGGGGTGGCAGGGGGCAGTTGCCCCCATCCCCGAAACCATTGGCGGGGGGCAAACATGTCGTTTTGACCCCCCCCCCCCCCATAAATCTCCCCTCTCTCTTTCACTTCACTTCTGTATAAAATCAGGATGCCTCGACGGGCTCTTCATCTACCACCCTTGTCCATTCAGCTGGTTCCAGTCTGTATAATAGTAAATCGTTTGAAATCATTATCATTAATTTTGAAAAAAAAGTCTCAATATTGAATTTAGTCCAATAATGACACCCTTCTACTTATTCATTGTTCAAATGTAAGTCTCATAGATGTTTTAACTTCTGAGTTATCAACGAACTTTTTTTTTTCTTCTACTATTTACATCTATATAGTAGTAACTAGTGGTAGCGGAAACTGAGCTAGATTTTAGCATGGATCGTAGAGGGATTTCTATTATTTTATTTTTATTTAATCTTGTCGAAATTCTGGATGGAAGTCTGTGCGCTGAACTCGAGCCCATGTCATAATCGATCATCATCTGACCTGAGTATAGTAATAATGTCTGCTACATAATTATTATGTGTGCATTCACGTACGTGCACAGCTAAGTTTTAACATTTAACTTAGACAGGTAAATTAGACGAGTCTTTATTTACGTATTACTTATCCTAATGCTTGAAGTGATGAGGCTGGCCAGTGATGAATGTTTGTTAAAATTTAAATGAATTTGCCATTTTGGTCTGTGTGTGAACTGTGTCTGTGAATGTGTGATTAGTTAGTGAATAGTGTGACTTAACTTAGACCGAAATTTTCTGTCTCCAGTACGTTAGCCTCTTATTTGGGTAGGGTCGGCTACTAGCCGACCCTACCCAGATAAGAGGCTAACGTACTGGAGACAGAAAATTTCGGTCTAAGTGTGACTGTGAATGAGAAAGTGGCCGTGCATCCTGCTCTTCAATCTTCATCTGCGCCGAAGCTGGCGGGGCAGCAATCGGCATGATCAGTCCGATCTGGCCGGCAGGTCCACATAAAGTTGCTCAGCCATGTCAGCTCCGAGCGGGATTCTCGTGTTGCCACCCCGCATTCACTTTCACATCCTTCATTGACTTTAAACGGCAATGTGTGTGTATACACACGATGTTGACCGGTGGCATATTTTACGAGAAGCCAGGCAGGGGGTCGTTTCATCAAATCAACTCCAAAAAATTGACAGTCATAACTGTTGTCGGCGATCTACGGAAATGTCATGGACCTGAAAAACTGTTTCACGAAGACATGATAAACGACAACTCAATGATATCGATACTCACCGGCGAAAAAACATAGTCTTTAGTTTATCACAATCCATTGGAATTATCGTCAATTACCCAAACAGATTTTGAGGCTCAGTTTTTCGCAAACTATTCCAAAATGTCAAAATGGCAGCGAAGATAAATGCTGGTGATACAAACATCCCGTTTACTTACTGCGGCAGCCCGAACACGTAGTGTTCGGGCTGCGATGAGCAGTCCTTCGATTGCTTGGAGTTCTCTTAATTACAAGGTCGTTTGTCAAAATGATAGCCATTAAACATGACATTAATTGATTTTAGGCTACTTTAGGTACTTACAATACTTTGCGTTTGACTGTCGTCTTTCTTTTCAATGAGGATGATACAAAAAAGGCCTATTTATCTCCAAAAGCCTGTACTAAAAACTTCCGTAGGTCGGTGTTTTGCTTGCAATGCGCATGCGTCAGCAGCTCCAATAATTATATAGACAAGAGTGGCAGGCAGGAGCTCGAGCGAGTAGAGATCGCCGGATCACAGTGGATATATGAATATTCATTATTCCTGTGACGAAACCTATGCCGTCGTTGTAATAAATGTTTATAGGCGCATGCGCAAGTGCCTATTTTCGCTTCTGCTTCAACAACATGGCGAATGGGACTGGTTTCGAAAATTGAGAGTAAAAGGCGACATTCATCGATTCTACACATTTTTTTAGGAAAAGCTGATTCGCGCAAAGTCTGTTTAGGTAAGTGGCATCGTATATATGATACTTTAATTTAAAAAAAATATTAGATCGCCATTTTTTCAATGGTTATTTGAACATTGGTAAATTGTGAGACCCACCGAATCGTACTGGTTTCACTCAGGACGCTGCCACTTCGTGGCAGCGTCCCGGGGCTACCCGTTTACATGAAAATATGTGGTACTTATGGCATCTTATAATTTATAAAATTGAGAAAACTCGAGGAGGCTTTTGCGATGTACGAAATTAGATTTGTAGGTATAAATAGGATACCGTAATTGACTAATCATGGAAAGAAGACTCAAATCGTCTTCACTTTAGAGAAAATGATTAAATTAAGATTATGATCCAACTTTTAATATTTATTCATCAAAAGATATATAATAATATTCATATCAAAGCATTGCAGCTACCAGTGGAAGTTATAAACTGATTCAGCGGACCCAGGTTCGAGACTGAGTCACGTCTTTCGGATGGTGACGTTAAAGGTCGGTCCCAGACGTAAATAATCATGTCTGATTGATACACGTCTGTAAAAACCCAATCACACACACACACACACACACATTGCGTGAAATGGAAAAATATAGGGAAAATACATACATGATAAATTGTCGTCGTTCACATGGGTCTGTATATACAGACTGTTCCATTTTCGATGCTGATTCTATGGTAAACGGATGTGGGTATTTTTAATATTAATCTCATTTACTTGTTGGGGGGTCAAGAAGCCATAAGAACATATTGTCCGTCTGTACAATATTATAATACGAACATTAGTAACACTATTTGATAAAAGAATGGTGAAGGATAGTGCTTGGAGATCAGGAAATAAATGTTCTCTTAATTTACATTTCTTATTTTTTCGCAGCCCATAGACTAACTAAAAGCTGGCTTGTGATGGCGTTCTAAAAAGATATGACAGGTCTGGAGTACCGACAAGTCACTTGTCAGCGAAGTTGTCGCTGGTCTTGGCAAAGACGGCTTTGTGAAACACTTAGCGGACAAGTTGAGCGACAGTGTCGAGATGTCGCTGATCTTGTCGTTATGACGGTTTGATGAAACGACCCCCAGGCTGACATCTAGTCTAGTACTAGTAGACATAATTGGTAGAGCTGTCTCTGATGATCTCTCTTTATGTGGTAGTGGTAGTTATTTTTCTTCTATTTTCACCTTTAAAAATATGGTTTATTTTGTATGCATGCATTTTCATTGTCTGATTGTGAGTTCCATTACTTTATACATCACCGTTAACCAGTTCATTTTATTACCAATACCATGTCATGATTACTATTCATTTGTTAATCTAGTAATAGGCCTAAGTTAATTTGCTATGTTTGTTACACAGCATTTTACCAAAAGACCAAAGTTTGAAGTAGATACATATTTATCCTTTTATAGAGTTGAATGAGACACACCCAACTATGGCCTTTGCACAAGTGGTGATTGGGCCCCCGGGATCAGGCAAGACGACCTACTGCAAAGGGATGAAGGAGTTCCTCTCTCAGACGGGACGCAAGGTGACCATCGTTAACCTGGACCCAGCCAACGACTTCCTCCCCTACGACGTCGGAGTGGACATCTCTGACCTGGTCACTCTCTCGGATGTCATGGAGAAGCTTCGTCTAGGACCCAACGGAGGCCTGGTCTATTGCATGGAATACTTGGAGAAGAACTTGGACTGGTTGAAAGCCCAGCTGGATAAATTCAAGGACCATTACTTCCTGTTTGACTGCCCTGGCCAGGTGGAACTCTACACACATCATAACTCTGTGAGGAACATCGTCACCCAACTCCAAAAATGGAATTTTAAGGTGCAAATTCTTTTACATTAGATAACGTTTTTTTTTAAATATAATAGATTCACTGTAGCAGCACTGATTTTAAGCATGTACTGGATTTATGTTTATGTTGAAGTGTAACCTTAGATGGAGTCACTTATTTCATGTATCCAAGGGTGACATTTTCAAAATCATTTTTGCCATTGGCTTTAGAAAATATGGATGACTGCACATATTTATAGTGGACATTTCACTAATGACTAGTAACATTTTGATGCATGTCGGTAGTTAACAGAATATGATTGAATTATTATTTTTACTTCCATGTTGGGATTGAATCCATTTAGTAATAGCTATGAAAGCCTGATACCAACATTCATTTTATAACAGTAAAACTTAGTAAAGTCTTTAAACTAACCCTTATTTAAGAGGGTCCCTGCCTTTCAGTTGATATAAAGTTAAAATTTGAGAATATTCTTTATTCAAGGTGTGCTCTTGGACCGGTTGTTAGTAAATCCTGCATAACAATATTTAATCTTCCTTTATTCCACCTCCCCCCTACTTCATTTGTAATTCTTTCTGTTACAGTTAGTTTCAGTGCATCTAGTAGATGCCCACTACTGCAGTGATCCAGCCAAGTTCATCAGCGTCCTCTTGACATCTCTGTCCACCATGCTGCAGATGGAGTTACCCCATGTCAATCTCCTCTCAAAAATAGATCTTGTGGAACAGTATGGAAGATTAGGTAAGATCTCTTTGCTGTCATCAGCTATTTTTACTCCCCCTCTTTAGTACTCTTTTTGATGCTTTACTCCATTTTATTTCATTTCCCTCCTATTTGATTAAAGCCCATTTCTTTCTTTCATTTTAAACTTTTGACCCCCCCTCAATTTTTAGCTTTTAAGTAGGAGTCCCCTCTGCACACAGACCCTACAAATTTCAATCTCTAGACCCCCTGCGAGAAAAGTTAAAGAGTGAGGCACTGCCATAAGGCTAGAACGCTGTTGTTTGCCTATAACTATTGTTTACAGTTTTTTCCTGCAAGGACATTCTCTGACATTAATTTTTACATAATGTCATAAAAGTTGTGTTATCAAAATCATGGTTTTTTTTCAGCCTTCAACCTGGACTACTATACAGAGGTCCTAGACCTGGGCTATCTCCTCTCCCATCTGGAAGCAGACCCATTCCTCAAGAAGTTCAAGAAGCTCAACGAGGCCCTCATTGGTCTGGTGGAAGACTACAGTCTTGTTTCATTCATCCCTCTCAACATTCAAGTAAGTATCCAATAACAGACATGCCAATACGAATTCCTCACCCAGTTTCGCTCCTATTACACTTGATAAGGGGGTACCAACATCTATGGATGTCTGGAATTAATTTGGAACACAACATTACCATAATGCATCGCACCTGTCTCCTCGAGCAACCTTTTGTTATCCACTGGCATTAACTATTTATGGCTCTGGGTTACAAGAACTGTTCTAAATTTTTGCCTGTGATACACAATGCCATACCCCCTTATCAACCGTAAAAGGTAAGGAATACGATTTTAGGTTGGCAGCACTGCAATAAGTATCCAATAAGTATCCCATAAAATCCATGTAACACCATGTAGTGCTGCCTTACAGGTAGGCCCCCACAGAGCTCACTTCATTGGTATTGGTAAAATTTTGAAATTCCCACTCTACCTTTCAGTAAGGAGCACATTGACCCTGCAACTGCGTGCAAAAACTGACATGGGATATGCCCCATACTGTTTCACAAAAATGGCCTTACGTGGATCTAATAGCCTCTACTTGAAAATTTGACTGTATAGGACAGTCCTTAGAGTTCTTTTCTAAAAAACCCATTCTTTGTAAATTGAACGAAAACTCATAACATATCACCTTCACCATCACCATCACCTTTAATCATTGTTACTAGCATAGGATAAACTCAAGTCGTAATTAATTTCTTTTCTATTGTCTTACCATGACTTACAGGACAAGGACAGTGTATTGACTGCTGTCAAGACGATAGACAAAGCAAATGGCTACGTCTTTGGTGATCTGGAAGAGAGGAATCTCAAGACCTTGATGTCGTGTGCAGTGGGTGCCGACTTTGAATTCTTCAAGTATCCTTTTCACACATGAACAGCTAGGAAATATACTTTGAACACGTTTTTATTCATTTCTGTAATTCCTGGAGGAGCTACAGAGTCACTTAAAGGAATAATTTGAATATTTCATATTACTTTTGCATTTATTACGAATAGCTATTGGTTTTGAAGAGAAATGATACAAGAAACATAAGCTCTGTTCCGTTATGCCAGCAACACAAACTACAGAGAAATTAAGATTTAAGAAGACTTGTATTAGGGTAAGCTAGATATCCACTGATTTGTTGTTTCCACCATTTCTGTACCAAGTACTCCGAAATATACCTGATGATGATGACATCTAAGCAGGATTCACGGCTGGTTTATACCTTGTTTGAGTATACAATATTTCCTTAACATGCATATCAACTTCAGGACGGCTAGTGTGCAAGAGAAATACTTGCAGAAGGACTCAAAACCCCTGGATGAAGCCACGGCTGTGCCTGAAGATATGGATACGTGACCAAGGTTGATTCATCTTTAATATGCCGTACATGATATAGAAGAAGAGAACTGCTTGTCAAATTACCGCCAGCAGCTGGAGTTCAGGAGAAATTTGCTATTATGTGAGTGCAGTGAAGACTTGGATACAAAGACACAGGCTTACATCAGACATTGTGTAGAATGAGAATC
This sequence comes from Heliocidaris erythrogramma, assembly GCA_025617745.1. Taxonomy (NCBI): domain Eukaryota; kingdom Metazoa; phylum Echinodermata; class Echinoidea; order Camarodonta; family Echinometridae; genus Heliocidaris; species Heliocidaris erythrogramma. Next base: position 10,015,627 of record CM046858.1, read on the forward strand.
ACGTCTTGACTGATGAGAACCACGTCTTGACTGATGAGAACAGCTCAATGTACTTCATAAAGGAAGATGCAGTAGACCACAACACGTGTAAATGGAACCAAGGTAGTGCCTAAAGACATGGACACATGACATTAGGTAGCGTAGCGAAACGCAATGCAACGTAAAGACGAGGGAAAGACGCAAAGAGCAAAATTGCTAGTTTTGTCTGAAATTTGTGCATCTAAAATTACAGTCAGACTTATCTGAATAAAACTGTTCATATTATTTTGCTTAAAAGTGTTAAGAGAGTTAAAAACTAATTCTACATCATAAAATTTTAGTTCTGCCACTATGGAATAAAATTATGATTTTGAATAATTTTGTCATTTGCATCTTTCCTGCATCTTTACTTGCCATCACGTTTCGCTATCTAAACGGAGCCAAGGTAGTGCCTTAAAGGGATACGCCACCGGGCGGCCGTGGGGAAAGTCAGGATTGTGTAAGCGCCATTCACTCGTACACAAAGTTTGTGCGCCGAACGCGTCCGTTGGACTAAGTGGGATTACATTTCGACTGCACGAGAGCTCGAGCTCAGGTGGAGCGTACATGTTTGTGCGGCGACCAGTCTATCCGAGGTTTGTGCCCCGAGGGGCAACGGCATGATCAGGTAACGATCACGGTGCCCTCTCGCGGCATTAAAACGTCCACAATCTGCGGTTGAGTATCCCTTTAAGACATGAACACATGACATAGAGACATCTAACATGATGTATAAAGGGAATGACAGGAAGACTAGAAAAAAGGTATTGCCAAAGGAAAGTCTAAGGAGAACACATGGCATGTGAGTGAAGTAAAGAGATGGATAGAAGATAAAGAAATAGTCTTACATAAGACATGGTGTGGAATTAGAATCAGAGTTTAATCAAAGGAGTTAAAATGCAGTAGTGCCCAAAGACATTAAAGGGCAATCCAACCTTGGTAATAAGATGATTTGTGTGAAAACAGAAAAATATGAGAAAAAAAACAGGATGGTGAAAGTTTGAAATAAATTGGACAAGGAATAAGAAAGTTGTGTATGTTTGAAAGATGAGATCTCTAAATCTATGCAAATCTAAAAAATCTGAGAATAGCATATTAAAGAATCTCAAATTGGCAGTTTGGTCGGTTGATTGTGACATTGGCAGTGAACTCTCCTGTTTGTTGTACACTAAAAGTATCATTAATTTGTGGTTTCTCCAAGTGCCTTTTCCCTTGGGAGCAGTACTGGTACGCAAAATATATTGGAGATAGCATTTTATTATAGGTCCTCATAAAAGAAAAAGATAGTACTGAGTAATAAATTTTAAAAAAAGAAGACATTTTAATGAGTTTGTTTATTGGAGGAAATGGGGAAGTTGTCTGCCACTACATCACAGTCACATTACCGACTCGGCCAATTTGAAATTCCCATATGAATATTGATTACAAATTTACGACTTTCCAAAATTCATAACTTTCTTATTGCTTGTCCAATTTCGTTCAAGCTTTCCCCAATCTGCTTCTCTGATATTTGCTCCTTCTTTCAGTACAACTTGGCATTAAGGTTACTTTTATGTATCAAGATAGTACATAAAGAAATTGAGACTAGAAAATAGGAGCAGTGCGAGTTGTCTAGTTGATGTCTAAAATGCAAGTGTATTGCGAAATACATGTAGTTCATACATGGGTCCTAGCATGGTCGAAACATTTGGAAGAAATTTTCCATAGTTTATGCAAGTAATCCTAGGTACACTCAACTCTGTGATATTTTTGAGCACTAGAGCATTTATGATTTCTTTCACTTTTTTCACTGTGGGATGCAATCCTTCTGCATCGATTGTGTAGCCCAGATACTCCACTGATGGGGCCATGAACACACATTTGCTACTTTTCAAACGTAGCCCGGCATCGTCGCTAAATAATCACGAGCATTCTTGCCTGTAATCAGGATGTCATCCAAATACACAGTAACATGTGGTATCCCTTGTAGCAACCCTTCCATGAAGCATTAAAAAATTGCAGAGGCTGATGACACTCCAGATGGTAATCACATATATTGGAATAGACCCTTGTGTGTATTGATCATCACATATTTGCGCGATTCCTTATCCAACAGTAGTTGCCAATATGCTTGTGAGATATCCAACTTTGTGAATTTTTCACCCTTCGAGAGTGAGGCAAAGAGATCCTCAATTTTCGATATAGGATATTTATCCAACTTTGCTGCCTTCTTGACCGTGACTTTGTAATCACCACAGATCCTTACAGATGATTTATCTGCCTTCATCACTGGCAGAATTGGCGCTTCTCACTCAGAGAATTGAATTGGCTCAATGATGCCTTCCTGTTGCAATTGATCTAGCTCATTTTCCACCAATTTTCTTATAGCATATGGAACAACACAAGCTTTGCAAAATCTGGGCGTGGTATCTTTATCTATGTAGATTTTAGCTTCGGTGCCCTGCAGTGTGCCCAGCTCATCTTTGACCTCGTGGTCGTTGATCATGCTTTCTAAATCACTGTGCTTCACGCAGTTGACCTGTATGACCTGATAACAATCTTAACTTCACAACATACGACCAATCTTGATGAGTTTGTGCTATCCCTTCTGGATGGCAAAGAGGACGGTTCCTCCCTCTGTTGCTGCTCCGAAGGCAAGATGGGTAGCCGGACATCGCCCAATGGAACCTCCAAGTTGTCGTCCGGGTAGCCCCTGAATGCGATGAGGCAGCTTTCTCCTTCTTTCTCTATCACCGTCCCCTCCGACCATCGGCCAAGTTCATTGCCTGCTTGAACTTACCCCCATTGCGTTAATAATTTCAGGTGCCATTCAAGTTGCTGCTTAGCAGTCCATGAGTATTAGTACAATGGTATGGTAGAAAATCAATTAGGGTGAATTAACAGAGCGACAGTATAGTATAGAGTATTCTAGCTATGATTCAATTTGATCCTGAACATTACTACAAGTGGTCATCAACAATTTTGTCTGAGAATTGGAGAAAAAACCTTTTGTAGTAAGAAGATCATCTCTGAAACCTCATTCACACATGCCGAGGTAAACTGCCTTGAAAAAAAAACTGCAGTCTCAAAATGAAAATAATGTTTAGCTTTAAATGAATGACAGATGGAGGTGTGGAAAGTAGTTATGTGCAACATATACTTACTTTTTTATCTGTATGTTATAAGGTACAGAAATACGAGGCACATTACACTGATATCATTTTATTTTGCTGCGGCTGTTTTCTTGAGGTGGTTTACTGTTTCAAATGTGAACAAGGCTTTATTTTAAGAGCCGTACTAGAAGATGTGGTGATCTTCGTTCAGTAACAGTGTAGTGAATCAATTTACCCACAACTCCACAGGTCACATGGAAAGATACTTTTAACTTGCCTATATTGTGTGAAATTGAAAAGTCACATTTTTAATATACTTTGCTTGACTCAGAGAACTGAGCATCTCAGTGGAAACTTGCAACACCTGTCTTACACCAGCTGCTTGTTAAGAAACAAGTACTGTGGAATTTACATTTTGTCTGATAACAGTGAAGGTCACACCCAGACATCCAATAATCATGCAATTGCTGTTTCATGTGTTTGTGCAAGCTTTGCTATATGTATTAGATTAAATACAGTGGAAACCCACTATAACGAGTACCATGGAACCATGAAAATTACCTTAATACCGGAATCTCCTTATATCAGGGTCAAAAACAAAAGAACCTTGTTATTGAAACCTTGTTACATTAGGGTTAAAAACAGTAGAGTAAGGGGACTGGTAAATTTGCTATTTGTATTAGATTATTAACAGTGGAAACTCACTATAATGAAGACCATGGGACCATGAAAATTACCTTGTTATACCAGGAATCTCCTTATATGAGGGTCAAAAACAAAAGAACCTTGTTAGTGAAACCTTGTTACATTAGGTTTAAAAACAGTAAAAAGTAAGGGGACTGGTAAATTTACCTCTTTTATAACAAGAGTTTGTTATAACCGGGTCCGCTCGCTATTCATAAGGACCGATATTTATATAGAAAACCGCTATTCATTTAACACGCGTTATGAATAGTGGTCCTAATGAACGGAGGTCCTTATGAATAGCAAGGTAATTTTGTCTATGGTTTGCTCGCTATTCATAAAGACCGCTATTCATTTAGTCACACATTATGTATAGCGGTCCTTATGAATAAGTGGTCCTTATGAATAGCGGTCCTTATGACTAGCGAGGTTACCCCGTAATAACAGTGTTATGTATATTCAATCAAGTACTACATAACGTTTAAGCTTAAATTATTTGCATACTGTTGAATTAAATTTTGTAATGAAAGCTCTCATCCTTTTGCATGTCAGTGACCTTATTATTTCCCCACTGTGTGTAGTTATGTTATGAGAAGGGTAGTGCAAATTGACATGATGGTGCATGAGACTCAAATTTTGAGACACCAAAAGTTACATTACAATTCATTTCATTACATCTGGTACCTTTGAGTGCAAGTACTGTGTTTGTCACTTTCTTATAGATGTGTTTTAGAAATGGAGGGGATGGAAGGAGGGAGAGAGAGAGAGAGGGAAGGGGGGGGGGGGGAGAAAGGGTACCTTTGAGTGCAAGTACTGTGTTTGTCACTTTCTTGTAGATGTGTTTTAGAAATGGAGGGGAGGTAAGGAGGGAGAGAGAGAGAGAGAGAGAGAGAGAGAGAGAGAGAGGGGGGGGGGGGGAAGAAAGGGTGAACAATGATCTTATTGTATTGCTGTCTGATCAGTTGCATTTGATCTAGTGCAGAGGGGTGCAGAGATGACCGAGGGTAGAGAAGGGGGTAGTGGGTAATTAAAAGGCCTAATAATATATCATGGAATGTACATGTATTCTAATGATTAAAATCTACTTTGGTAAATGCAAAGTGTCTGTGCCTGTAGAATAAATGTTGTGAAGCTAATTTTATCGCACTTTTGGGCTTACTTGGATAAAAACGAAGTGTACTTACAACATTGAGATCTCTATATGAATTACAAGCCGTCTTAATTCGCAACGTTACATAAGTTTGTTCGGTGCGATTTTGTTAGGATGTGTGGCTTATTTTTATTAGACTTTTGTACTTGCAAGCCACAGAACAGAGTTCGTTGTTGCAAGCGCAGCACGTGCTACTACAGTAGTAGGATAGGGGAAACTCTGCGACCAAACTCTACTCTGCCATGTCTGCTTTGATTTGTACAAAATAATCGGTTTGATACAAGTCTCTCTTCGTTGGTTTTATGATCGCATTGTTAAAAATATGTCGTCATTTAAGAAGGCCCAAAAGGCGGCGCAGAAAAGTCACCGAGAAAGATCCCAGGTAAGTGAGGAATCGCGTTATTTTTTGAAAGATTTTTATTGTACAGTCCCATTAATGTACTTTTGTGTTTGTGACTTGGTGATTTGCAGAACCAGAAGTTTGTGTTTGCATGCACTCATAGCTACATTCCTATACTTCGTGTGTATAATGTAGGCAGTCATACACCTCAACTTTTTAAAACACCACTGCACAAAAGTCACAAACATTCACTCAAAATCGGCATTTAATTTACAAAAACCGACCACTAAATATCCAAGAAATACAATAAATTCAACTCACCGATGTTGGAAAAGATATTTCCAAAAATCAAATCCGTAATTTACTGTTGATTCTCGCGAAACGAGCTATCGGAGTCATTGTGTACATTTCCTGGTCGCCGCGGGCGCTGACATCTCCCCAAAAGAGTTTTGTCCTTAAAAATTCGGTCCCTATGTGGCATACACGGAAAGTCCCGATTTTCTGTGTGCGCGATCGTAAAGATCGATGTGCGCTTGCGATCCCGAGTTTCTTCGTGGACAAAAATTTTATTGGCCGATTTTAGTCTAAGACATCGGCAGTATGTAAACAACACGCGATCGCGAAACAAATCGGCGGGGATTTCTCCGGTTTTGGACAAGATTTTGACTTTGGATTTTGCTGAAAATATCAAAAGTTCTTTCTAACGGCCATTTGAGGTAGGAGTGAGATTTTTAAGGGCTGAATTTGAAAGCAAGTATTTAAAATATTTATCTTATTTCCCCCCATACCTTTACTACACGCGACAGAAAATACCAACTATTTTTGCATTTTGTATTCGTAGTGGTCAATATGACCACTATTCGTGGTGTGGTTGCATGTGATTGTTGATCGTTGACTTCTTTTAGTAGTTTGTTTTGTTTCTTCTTTTTACATAGCCTTCAAGTCGGGCCAGGTTTGGGCTTTTGGAAAAAAAGAAAGATTATCAACTCCGAGCAAGGTAAGTTTGTTTTCTTGCAAACTTTTTTCACTCTAGTCTAGAGTCTAGTCTCTAACAGTTAGACTGGCTAAGATAATACTAATGGAATGCACAGATGCACTCAGCAGCTCAGTTATCATTTAGTTTGTTATTGATTTTTACCCCAAATTTTATTTGATTTGACTGCAAATTGTAATAAATTTTGGACTGATGTAGTATACACTGTAGTCTCTTACGTAAAAGACGGGTAAAGAGTACATCTGGTATAGATAGACAACCATACATTTCTTTCATGAGGAATGTAATTGATTTGTGGGCATCTTCGGAAAGACAAGTCAAGGCAATGTGCAATACATGCACATGTAGATGTCACATTCAGGTCAAAGGGAACAAAAGCAATTCCAGGTAAATTAGTCAATCATAGTATGCCACCCCCCCCCCCCCCCCCTCCCTCTAATACTAGTACTCCACGACCACCTGTCTGTAAATCTTTGTTGCTATCGAAGTGTTTCTAATAGAAATTACTGTCCAACATTCACTGAACATTGCAGCAGTCAAAAGCAGACAACAAAATTGCTCTAAACAAGATTTAATTTTCTTAAATTTGCTAGATTACCTGATTCAGGGACTCTTCAACTCTTACTTTGCTACAAATGTAGGGATTCAGACTTGAAAGTGAAATTTAAATAATTATTTTCCTCTCCGGATGATCTAGCATGGAAAAGGGCCTGCTGATACACACAAAAGCTATTGAAGCCTATTCACCCGTAAAAGCTAGTCTGGAGTACAAGGTTATTTTCAGATAAGCTTGTACATGTATAAGTGAGAAATTCCTATTAAACTTAAAAGGGAACCTGTATAGAAAGACTACGTTCCCAAAGAGGTTGCCTTTCTTGTCTACCATGATCAGTCTACACGTTTTCCTGTATTTACGTGTATCTTATGTTTCTTTTATTTTCCAGGGATTATCATAAGAAGCAGGATGCACTGAAGTTATTGCGTCAGAAAGCACAGAACAGGAATCCAGATGAGTTCTACTACAAGATGATCAGCACAAGAATGATTGTAAATATTCCACATTGCTAACCCATTCAGGGCTCCCCCCCCCTATTTTATTTATCTTTTTTTTTCAACATGGGAGGCCGGTTATTTAGTTTGAGATGTAGCTTTTGAGCACCTTTGAATTTGCTTTGTAAATTTTGTGTAGGAAATTGTCTTGATTGTTGATAAAAGATTTGATCTATTTTATACAGGGTTTGTGTAAAGACACATGTGTATTAATCATGTCTAGGGTGCATTTACAATTCAAAATTTTCTTTATAGAGTAAATAGAAATATTTTGAATTTTTTAGTACAGAGCAAATGGGAAAAGACCTCGAAAGATGCATCACAGAGATGCCAGTTGTGCATACCAAATTTCATAAATAAGAGTGCCCTGGTTTGTCCTCTTTCTTCCACAAACCCGAAATGCCAAATCTTTTCTGCATATGTTAGGATAAAGGGTAAGGGGCGTGGCTAATGCTGTCATACTATGATTTTTTACAGCTTTAGAAATGATTTTTTTTTCCAGATAAATAGTAATACCTTTAGCATGTAGTGCTGGGATTAACTTTCATTTGAATTGTTTATTAATCTGTCTTAGAACATAAGAAAAAGTATTCTCGAAAGTTGTAAGAAGAATATCAGTCAATGTTGATTTTCAATAAGAATAATGAGAATTCTATTCATACTGTGGTAAAAACAAGTCTATATATCATCATAACTTATTATGCTGACAAGAATTCTATATATATATCTAGAATCCTGTATCATGACAACTAGAGTGGTAATTTCAAAAGATAATTATCGGGACCCAATCCAATCTTGCGTCCATTAATCTTTTGAAGTGATTCTTCAACTTTGTTTGTTTGTTGCAAAAGTTTAATATTTTTTTTTATAAGTAGCAATAAAGTTTCTTTATTCTTTCTCTTTGTTTCGTTTGTGGTAAGGATGGAGTGCATACAAGGCTGAAGAAAGAGGAACCAACGACTGAAGAGCAAGTTAAAATGATGGAGACTCAGGATCTAAGATATGTTAACCACAAGATGACTGTGGAATCAAAAGTAAGGTTTAATATCAAAGCTGGGGGTGGGGGTATGTTGTAACATGATTTAAAACTGTGTGAAGTACCGTACATTATCGGTTATTTTGTTGTTACTCTTAAAGTGTTGTACTTCCAACTGTCCCGTGTCCATGAGAGATGCATGGTCAATGATTATCAGCATGCTTTTTAATTAGATAACTCTCCAAATCAGTAGCATTAATAAAAGCAAACTATTGATTATTGCTGATTGTTCATATTTCATGATCATTTATCACACCTAAAATCTCGGATTTTATAATACATGTATGTCTTAACTGCTGAAAAGCAGGATCTGAGATATGTCAACCACAAGTTGACTGTGGATTCTAAAGTATGTTTTGCAACAAACCGACAAGATGATGTAACACAAAGTAAATTGTGTGAAGTATAATTTCCATGAAAGATGCTTGTTCTGTGATTATTAGCATGCATTTTACTTAAATCACTATGCAAAGCAGTAGCATTATCAAAAGCAAAATGTTGATTATAGCTGATTGTTATATTTATCATCACTTAAAATCGTAGATTTGATTGTATATATTACCTGCTTGAAAATGATTGAGTTGTCTTGCAAGGTAAATTAATGTTAGCATGAAATCTTGAGTTTTTTAATTAGGGAAAGGGCCTTTAAAAAGATAATTATGTAAATCACTAACGTGGAGAACATTGTTGTTCAGACCTTTTGTTATTTGTTTGTTTGTTTTTTTATAGAAAATTGAGAAACTGAAGTCCGGTCTTCATATGCTGGAAGATACAGAGGAGAAGCCTAAGAACAAGCACACTTTCTTTGTGGATACTGTGAAAGAAGGTAGAATCTGATTATTCAGCGTAGACTCGTAGAGAAAATATGAAAGAAGTTTGATGGATTCTTGTAGCATTAATGGCACTCCTATGTTACCAGGGCTCCAAATTAACAGTTGCCCGGGTGCCATTGACTCCCTGATATCCTTCCAGCCAACCTAAATATCTTTCCTAAGTTGCTGTAATGGCAGTTATAAAATCAAAATCACATTTTATTTCATGTGAATTTTGAGTTTGCTGTCAACAGGGTTGAAAAAATTCTTGCGGATCGAACTACTTCCTCAGTTTTTGACCAAAAGTCAAGAAATTAAAGGAAAAAAAAGATTTATTTTGATTTAAATCAATTTATTTGATATGTTAAATTTATTGCCCAAAATGTTGCTCGTGTAGAAAAAAAACGGATTATTTTGGTAGATCTAATATCAGACATTATGTGGAATACAAAAACTCTTACTTGGATGGACTTTTTAGCCGAAAAAAATTAAAACAAGAATTTCAAAAGGGATTTGCACCCCTCGAGCAAGAGGATATTGATGTTCTGCCATGGTTCGCCCGTTCACCAGACCTTTCCCCAATTGAACATCTCTGGGAAGAGCTTGGTCGACGTGTGTCAAGGCGTGACAATCAACCCATCAATAGGGAGACGCTCATTGCAGCACTGCAAGAGGAATGGAACAATGTTCCCCAGGCTACCATCGCGAATCTGATCGGAAGCATGCGAAGACGGTGTACAGCTTGCCAGCAAGCTAGAGGTGGACATACTGGCTATTAATCTGTTTGGATATGAACTTGCAAATCCCTTTTGAAATTCTTTTGTTTCATTCATTGACATGCATATGGTGTACAAGGCTGCAGTTTATCTTTGTGACTTTGGGATTAGAGAGTCCTTTGTTTCAGTGCACATTTCTTTTGTGGCATTGAAGAAAACTTTTTGTTATTGACTGTCATTTAAAGCCATGCATTGAATCAACATTATATCCAAATTTGGTACATTTCCATGCAGAGAATTTAATTTGGTGATCTCTTGAACTTTTATAAGTTTCTTTTTTCCTTTAGTGTATATTCTGCCCATCCTTAAGTACAATGGGAAATATTTTTTAAAAGGTGTGCATATGTGTGTGTCTTTTTATGGTTGCAGCAAGAGAATTTGATCCAGCCAAGCGTCTGAACACTCATCCTGCTTTGCTCCATCGATCCCACAACCGTCCCACCTTGTCCATGTTATCCGATCCATCGATGCTCAAGGCAATAGCAGGGAGCAGTACAGAGGAAGGGACTTCTTCAGGCAAGATGGTAAATTTAAGAAGAATTTTGTGTTCTATTTCTTTGAGCCAGTAATGGTTGTTTCAATGGCGTAGCCAGATGTGAACTGGCACTATGAACATGGCGAACAAAGAAGCGGACAAAATATACAGCGCCTCATTGTACCTTCCACAATTGCTCTGGTAGACAAAAGAACATCCCTTGATTGCTATTATGTAAAAGTATGTAGAACAGGTGTGACATGCATATTCACCTGTTATACTTATTTCACATAATAGCAATGAAGGGATGTTCTTTTGTCTACCAGAGCAATTGTGGAGGGTACAATGAGGAGCTGTATATTTTGTCCGCTCTGTTTGTCATCGTGTTCATAGTGTGGGTGGCATGTAACTCATTAGAATGTTTTGTTTCAAAACTTGAAACAATGAAATTTTTCACTCAGTTGCTTCACTTTCATTGAGAAATTTCTTGTGGCAGTCTTACATGTACATGTTCTCAAGGTTTTTTTTGCAAAACAAAGCTTCTCCGCACAAGCTTTATTCAAGTAATGTACTTAACAAAACTGTATATTTATGAATATAATTTGCATAGATTTTAGTACCCAATGAAAATAGCAATTTTCAACAAAATTGGTACGTTGGTCTTGTTCTTTGTCTAATTCTAGAGTTGTGTGTAAAAGGTTGGGTGATTGGTTGCATAGTGGCTGAGATCTTGAGGCCAGTCCCACCCCCCCCCCACTCTCTTATGAATACCTGAAAATGCCTTTTTAGCGTGAACCAGTCAGATTTTGATGATCTGGATGTGCAATGTAATAAGAGATAAACGATACTCTAGGTCAAGTTTGTAACTTTATGGGGGGAAAATGCATTTGATCATTGATATGTTACATTCTACCTGGTTATGTAGTATTATCATAGTCACTACAGAGAGAAAAATTTGTCCAGGTGGCTTATACATGTAACCATTGTTTCTTTTTTTTCATTATTTCCTTCTTTCCCCTTTTCCATAGGATGTTGGGAAAGAAAAGAAGAAGCGCTACCATGAGCTGAGCCAGAGAATAGAGAGAGAGAAGCAGCTGAATATCATAGCACAGAAAATGGAAGCAAAGAAACACTATAAGGTATTTTCATTGCTATGATTTATAACATTGTTATTTCACTCTGACAACTAATAAAACTACATTGATGATTCAGTATGCATTAAGTTTTGATATTTACTCTGATAAGCAATTAATACATGGTAGAAATGACCCTGAAATGACCCCAATTTGTATGCGAATGCGCATCTGTTTTGGTAGATGTGCAACTTGTTTAACATGTAAAAATTATTGTATCATGACAGCGTATAAAGGTCAATTGTACTCGGTACAAATGACCTTTATCTGCACATGCGCAAATTGTAATTACGAACTGCCTTATTCATTACAAAACGTAAACGATATAATCATTCACAATTATATGAGAGCATTATTCTCACTTTTGTTCATTGATAGCTAACAATATCAATACAGCTTGTCAATCAAATTCAGCATCAGTTAAAACATAGAAATAAGTGAAGAATTAATTTTGTGTACTAGTAATTATTAGTCTGGAAACGTCCAAATTTGTGTTGGTACATAGCAGGTAATAACATAATGGACATCAATATTTGGGTGGAATGATGATGGAAGAAGAAATATCTTCTGCAAACAGTGCAACATAGATGATTCAATTTTATTCTCTTTCTCCCGACCTCTCTGTCTCTCTTCCTCTCTTTGTTTGTCTTTCTCTCTCTCTGTCTCTCTTTCTCTCTATTTTTCTCCCTCTCATGGTCTCCGTACTTTTCTCCTTCCTTTTCCTCATCCATACTTTTCTCATGCTCCAGGATAAAACTCGTAAGAAGCTGGTGAAGGAAGAAACGACAGAGTCGGCACCGGTCTACAAATTCCACATGCAACGGAAGAGATGACACATGATTTATTAGGAGAATATTTCTTTGCAGAGAGAATGATTATTTTTTACACTACTCTAGATGGATGTTTATGTACAATTCTATGCCTGTGACGAAAAAGATGGTTTTTAGCTTTGTATGACCCAGTGGTATGGATGGCTCACAAGTTCAGTTCGCATGTAGTTAAAAGGCAACTCCATTCCAAGAAGAATTTGGTTTGAAAAAAGCAGAAATATTAGTGAAACAGATATTTATGCCGGTTTGAGAAAACTTACGAAGACCAGAGGTGGTATTCTGACATTTATTTTATCTTGATTTTAGTGAAATAATTTTAATAAGCCAGTTCGGGGTTAGCGCATGGTACAAATGACCCCAAATATCCACAGATATTTTAGACATGGAGGGTCCCTTTATGTGCACTTCAGAAAATAACTCTGGGAGTGATAGAGGTGCCTCATGAATAGCTTTTGTTTCCCCCTGTAAAAAGAATACTTCCACCTGGATATCATGGAATGCACCATTAGTGCATAATTGAATAATGATTACATGACATTCATGACATCATGAGTGGTTTTAGAATTTTGTACAGATGACCTTTATCTGCTCATGCTCAGATTGCATCTCCGAAATGATTTTAATTGTCATAACAAAATGTACGCTTATGGCGCATCATTGGTTAATGACTGCGCAAAAGTGGCTGCGTACGCGGAATTCATCTGCACAAATACCAATGAAATTTTGCAATTTGAAATTTGTTATGACAATTAAAATCTTTTCACTAAAATCAAGATAAAATAAATCTCAGAATACCACCCCAGGGCCCTCTTGCATAGAAAATTGCGTTTAATAGCAACTCAAAAAATTAAATGCAAGTCCCAAATACGCTATCCTGATTGGTTGAAAATCAAGTTGCATTTAATTTTTTGACTTGCGTTTAAACACAACTTTTTATGCAAGAGGGCCCAGGAAGCATGCACTAGAGTTAGTCAATCTGTCGCCAATGCCCGTCTGCCTGGTTAGCTTGATTCTGGATAGGGGGAAATTATAGTCGATTGGCTAAATGCATTCCAGTTCTATTTTGGGGAAAAAAAAGCTATTATGTTTTGCTATTAAAGAGGTCCAAAAAGGTAGATTATACTCCTCCCCCCCCCCCCCAAAAAAAAAATTCTTTTGGGAATTGCTGTGTTTTTATGAATCACAATTCAAATGATTAATTTCTTTTTTCCTGGGCCTATTATGATGCAGTGTCACAGCTGATATGCTTAAACATGAACGTATGTCTTGGATTCAGTTTAAAATACAGGCGAGGATTTACTGAAAATACGTTGTACATGTATTAAAGCTAATCATGAATTAAAAAAAAAGGAACTGTATACTATTGGGAGTTAGGTGTGTTATTATGCTGCCCAGTTGCATTATTTTATTTTAGACTGGGCTAGATATTATTACATCAATGCAATAAATACATTGAAAAGAAAACAGTTGTATGCTTTTGTTGTAATATAAATATTACTGTATTATAAATATTACTGTATTAAGATCGTACATGTGCTTTCTCAGTGTATTCAGGCTTTTTGGGGCCTCGGCCACCGTTTTGGGGTTATCCGGTCTATCCACAGGTCACAGGGTCTTAAATTTTTTTTTTTAATCCCCCACAATTCACGTACTACAATAACTAGAGATTCATTGAGGCAATTTTAACCACACCGGTCAGTCATGAGCATGAGTGAACTGAACAGTTTTGGGGCTCAGGAGACCAGACGTTGTCAGTCACAGGAACACTGGACATAGGCAGAGGCATATTAAAAATGCAGTCACATTCATCTACATGTAGTTTTTCCATCATGTCCCATTCTCCAGCTGCACAATAAACTCTGTACACCGATTCTGTTCTTCCTTCCAATCCTCCTATCTTTCTGTACCTACAGGTTTGTTTTTCTCTTTCTGTCTATCCGTATCTCTAGCATGGTTTCCTTCTGCTCTTGTATCTTCACCTTCTCGCATTCTCCCTATCACAAACATTTCTCTCTCATTCTAAAGTACTGTCTCTTTCTTTATCCCCACCCCATCCATAACTCTGTTCACTTCGTTCTGTTCTTGGCAGAGTATATGCTCTTATTAATTTCTGGCAAGCAATTTACTTTCTACCATCTTACTTTTGGTTACTTCTGTGACAAATTGACTATTCCATCTTCACATTCCTTTCTCTACATTCTCAGTGGAAAAAGATTGAAAATAAAAAGCCATTACCTTATACCGATTATTTAATTATTTACATGAAGAACAAAGAAATCATATCCAGAAGCACAAATCATTGAACTCGAGTACAGTCACAAATGTGAGTGCAAATAAAACGTAATCCACCTCCATGACAAAATCTTCAAGGAACAAACCTACATTAGCAATTCTTCTAAATAAAAAATGAAAAATGAAATAGATTATCAGTTCCAGTTATGGCCCTAAGAAATACCGTACGTACATCTACATGAATGGTTATTGAATGTGATTTACAGAATTCATGTCCCTATACTGTGACAGATTTTACCACTACATGAATTTACAGTATTATACGAAGTAGTTACTAGGCAAGCTAGTCACTCCTTGATTATACCACAGTAAAAACTAACTACACATTATTACCTGCAGCTAATACTTCAGCCAACAAATAGTTCGGATGTAGAATTTCATTTCACCCTGCAATATGTCAAAGAACTTGACGGACGAAACAATTTGCAGTATCGCACAATTACTTCAATGGGAAAAAGGGCCACTTGTGTGTTTCCAGCTGCAACTTAATGATATGTTTGTTTTTAGTTTTAAGAATACTGCTTAAAGTTTTGCATTAGTAAATACTGATTCTAGTTGTCGAAGCTTCAAGGCCAAGAATCCTGTTTGTGTTTGTATTCAGATTCTCAAGAAATCCACATATACTACTAATAGAGCAAATACATGTTGCAAAAGCAAGCAGATATTGTACAGTACTGCAAACCCGTAATATGAGTTTTCTGCACAGAGCCAGAAGATATATCATACAGAGTTTCTGTGGGAAAATGCCCACCATCTGCCAATGCCCCCAAAGAATAAGTGCAATGGAGGTCTTATGTAATGCGCATACCATCAATTAACTTCAAAGAAACAGCCCTCAAGAGGAGGAAATTCTCAAATTCTTGTCCTGAACCAAACTGAACACTCTCCAGTCTCTTGAAAGCAATAATCTAACATGATGCACTGTGAACAGGAGCTCCCCTTTGATAATCATGAACTCTGTGGAAATAACTTCATGTCCCTCTGGCTCTCAACAAATGATATAAACTGGTGGTGGTCAATATGTCTATTAAAACAGCATGTACATGGAACTTTCAGCACTATGTTATATTTAAGATAATGCAAAAACATTATGTGCACATTCAAATGAAAGTACCTGAAAAAAAATGTATTTTTACAACTGACCCAACCCACACTAAACTTCTGCATTAATCGAACTATTAAAGCACACAACTCCTGTACCTCCCAAAGTTGCATATGAAACTAATACTGGATTGTCTTTCTCCTCCTCTTTGCCAGAAACTGCTCAAAATTTTACATTTCCAAAATGCTTAGTTGCATTCATTTTTATTCTCTTGATAAAAAAATTCAAATATATATATGAGAATGCAAAACTTATTCTCCTTTTGACATAGATGTAATTAACAAAGTCAACACTGTCACCATGGTTGAATCTTACAAAAAACTTTGCAAAATGCAGTCTTCATTTGGATGCTAAATTAACATAATTACATATTCTTAATGTTACTTCTACACTTCATTGCACTTGTCTACTTCTGTCTTCCTTGTAATATTTTTCACCTAACATTAAACTTGTGCCTATTTAAAAATGTAGTGGAACCTCGTTATAAAGAACACTGCTATAACAATCTCTCGTTATAAGAAGGTAACTCTGCCTGTCCCACTCTTTGTATTCCACTGATTTTTTTTCTAGCCCTGAAGTAATAAGGTTTCGATATAAAGAGTAATTTCCTTGGTCCCAACGAGGTTCCACTGTTGTACAACATAAATCTTATGGTAACAGAAAAGATGTATCCATCATTCAACACTTTAAAAAAATAGATGCCTATAAGCTCTACTGAAGTATGTGTAAATGATAATATTCATGAACTACTGTAATTATTCTCATAAATCAACACCACCACTGAATTTTTTGCAGTCCATTCATTAAGTTTAAAATGTTCAACCAACAATCCTTCCCATAAGATATTAGAATATGTGTATAAGAATACAGCAAATGCAACATACACCTGTATATATGTACGATATAATTGAACAAGTATGTATGCACAGTGCACATGTTTATTCAACATAGCAACTCATAAAACTTAAAGTAGTCATCAGTCAGACACAATTTACAAAGAAAACTGTTCCAGATTTTAGCACAGGGAGACAATGGAAAGTGAAATTACATCAATTCCATATTAGCTCACTTTTGACATATCAAAAATACATGTGTATTACCATGATGTAGAGAGTTTTTAAAATTTTGTTACAAATACAATTTTTACATGTATTTCAGACCATTTCTACCTTTTGCCAAAATGTGGAAAACAGGTTCTTCATAGCTTTGTTATACTGGTAATAAAATACAAAGTGTTTTATGTCATAGCAAGCAGAAAAGGTAGTTATTTAGCACATACCCATCGAACATTCTGGAAAGGGGATGCGTTTTCTCCTTGCATACAATACAGGTATAATTAAATAAAGAAGAATGAATGAAAAATACATGTCATACAAACAAGAATAGAATTCTATTAGTTCTCTGCTGCTTCCTTGGAGTCCTGCTTCACCCTGTAGTCCTGCAGCGCTGCCCTGATGGCATCCTCAGCAAGCACTACATTGAATAAAATAAACAATTTAGAAAAAAAAACTTGGAGTTAACGTTTTCATAAATTTTAATATCTTTCAGACATATTACTATACAGAAAACAATGAAGGAAAGTTATTTAAGGCAATGATTTTCATCATATCATCTGTTACTTGGTTGACAAATGGATTAAACATGACTTTTTCTAGGACCCAGTGACCCCAATATCTAATTACATACTGTAAACGCTGTTATTTTCGCGCGATTAAATTTTCGCGCTGAACAACCCCAAAACATATTCGCGGCTTCTTAAATTCGCGCTGCCCAATTACACGCTCGCATGTATACCCACTCCATTTATTAATTTACACACACGCAGTCCATTCAAATGCATACATGCGCAACTACACACACGCGCTCAAAAATGAATTGGACACACACATATTACTAGTAATGTGCTGAAGCGTGCAATTCAACCCGCACAGGAAATCAGGCTAATATTTTCGTGAGTTCTAGAATTCGCGCCCGCAGGAAATAGCGCGAAATCCGCGAAAATTAGTGTATCGCGAATATTTCTGCATTTACAGTACTGTAAAACCAGAAACTCTTGTGACATCAAACTTTCACAAATTGTTAATGACAGCCAATTATGCAGCAAGAAACTTTCGCGAATAGCAATAATTTTATGTAAATTACAATTGTGATTTTATTATTTCACGGCATAAAACTTTTGCGAATTTCACAAATGGTTGAGATTCGCGAAAGATTTAGGTCGCGAGAATTTGAATTACAATTGAAACAACATGAAATGATTGCAATTCGCGAAAATGTCTAGCTTTACAGTAGATGGGGTTTCATATATGTAACCAGGTTGATGTTCATGCCTTCGATCAACTAGGGGTTGTACGACAACTGCTTAGCGTCAATTTCATACACTATCAAAATTCTAAGCTTCAACCCCAGACCAAACGCTATGCTTCATCCTAACCCTTAACCTAACCCCAAACCCAATTGCAACCCTAATCCTATATCTTTGGACAAAATAAATCCCGGAGCAAATGGCACCAGAGCATATCTCGGAGCACCCAACAAGGTTGATGTTCTTGGTACCCTGCATGATTATCCACCAAAATGATATGATATCATGGCAGGTTAAAATTGCATTTCTATTTTGTATTTTGATTTATTGATTTTGTACCTAAGCATATTTATTGTAATTGTATATTTGTAAAATTGTACAACTGTCACAATTCAGCCATCTGGCTGCGGTGATATGTTCAAATAAACCCTGCACTGAATATATCACAAGAATAGATAGTGGGGTAGAGACAAAGAATCATCGAATATATACGTCTCAACCAAAACTTCCAGCATCGGAGGCAGGGTTATTGGCAGCAATTGCTTTCCCCTCCGTTTATATTGAGTGAACTGGCCTTACAGCTTACCAGGAGGAATGGTTCCGAGAATCAATTCACTGTTGCAGGCCAAAATTTTTCAATGGCACATTCATCACCCATTTCACTGCTACCTCTTTGAGAACTTCCCTCTCCTCTCGTGCTTGGTTATCAGCACCAAGAACGTTACACACTGGTGAGAACCCTTGGTGAAAGTACATAAAAGCCGAAATAAATATACCTGTGAGGAGGTTACTACTTACTTGAGCAATGTAACTTGACAGGAGGCAGACTCAACTCTTTGGCGATGTCTGTGTTCTTGATGTTCTTTGCTTCATCAACCTTTATGAAAAAAATAAAGAGAAAATGAAATAAAGGTAAGATTATGTTAATTTCATGGAGTGTAAATGATTCTACATATTACATGTATGCCTTCCATATTTGCATCCTCAAAATATAAATATATATCTCAGATTACAACCGGCAGGAGCACAAAATTTAACTTTTGAAATGGTAATAAGTGTATCCCTGGCAATGTACTATAAGTGCCTGCAGTTTCTCACTGAAACTACAAATGTCTAAGGAGAATTAAACATGTAAAACAGGATTCTACCTTTAAATGAAATATATCTCAGCTTCATAATATAAATGTTTCTCAAATTACATGACAAATTTCTTCATATAAGAGTTCTCACGGTATGATATCAGACATCATGCCTGCTTTTCCAATGGAAAATTTTCCATCTCACCATTGATCTGAAATTTCCAAAGTTAAGACTCGCCTTTTCTTTGTCTGATATTTCGTAAAACTTTCACTTCTCAGTTTTACTGATTTTCATGCTTCCAGCCCAGCCAACATTCTATGAAGGGTAAATATTGCTTTAAAAAAAAATTATTACCAAGGGCTAATTTTGGGCAATACCCTTTGTATTGCTGGTAAGTACTTACGGATCTGCCTTTGATCCATTCAGTGGCTAATGAGCTGGAGGCGATGGCTGAACCACAGCCGAACGTCTTGAACTTGGCATCCACTATCTTTCCTTCATCATCAACCTTTATCTGTGAAGAGAAAGAGAGAGAGAGAGTCAGAGAGATACAATTAACAAAATGTTCTATGCAATTGAAATGAAAATTAGTATCTGTAATTCTAAACTATGTGCGCTATATGAATTGTGTAACCACAGACTTTAGCATGCAAAAACATTAAGCAAATTCGCAAGTAGTTCAGAATCATGAAAGACAAATGTCACAAGATTTTTGTGTTTTACTCTTGTAACGATTCTGGACCATTAAAAAGATACATTTGACTATATTTTGACTATATTAGTCTTGCAAAACTTTCAAGGTTAACATTAAAACATTTCACCAAATCCATAAATTGACATGCAAGTCATCTCAATCGCTTTTACTACAGGTATGTGGATGTGACATGAAAGCAAATAAAACAATTTCTGTTTGTTAATTTGGTAATTTTTGAAGCCTTGCTGACAAACCACAAAAATAGATAAACTTTTCATTTCTCCCTTTTTTCTTCTTATTGCTCCCCCTTTTTTTTTGGGGGGGGGGGGGGGTTGGAGATCACTTTTTAAACATGTGGATATAACCTGTTAAAATCAAAAGATTTACTTTGTTGTTGTTACACACGTATTATTGCGTGTTCGAAAAAATTTTCAGCAAATTTGTTTATATCAAATTTGGTCAGAAGCCCCCTTCCCCCCCCCCCCCCCCCCCCGCCATCCCATGCCATTCTTATGGTCTTGCAAGTAGCAACACCCCATGTCTTTCAATTTTCATCCCAAGTACATGTATTAGACATGTTATCTCACCTGTAGTTTCATGACATCTCCACATGCTGGTGCACCAACCAACCCTGTGCCAACATTTCTGTCATTCTTGTCCATGGCTCCAACATTCCTAGGATTCTCATAGTGGTCAATCACCTACAAATATAAAAAGTGATCAATTTGAATTGAAAAGGTTGCTGAAAAAGCAACAAATGATTAAAGCAGGAAGCCCACTCTAACATCAAGTTTGTTTTAATTCAAGCAAAAGTGATATTTGAAAGTTATTTTAACAGTAATCATGGTAATCTGTTTCATAATCAAGCACATCTTGATGATCCTACGACATAATAATAATAATAATAATAATAATAATAACTAGAATTTAATTCGTCATGAGGACGAATTAGGTGGTCTGTCCTTCAATTTGTACGATCATGATTGTAATCAGGATGATCATAATAATGGGGAAATGCTAAACTGAAGATAGGATGTCAAGAATGCCATGAATGGAGATGCTTCTTGAGAACGGGAATGTAGCAAAATGTGTAACGGTCATTGTAAAATGATTATGGTGATGATGATAATGGTGATTATGATGATTATAATGATATATGATGGCGATGATATAATAATAGCGATGATGATCATGACGGTGATGATAATAATGATGATGATACAGGATACTTGGCAGATTAACCCCTTAGCTCTAATACAGGACAGGAAATCACAATTTCCATAGGGTTGTACACAAAACTACTGCACACTACTTTCTAATAGACATAATACGGAAAATAAGGCAGTTTATTACATGATTTGTGATTTTTTATGTTATACTAGTCGAAGAGGATGGTAAAATGACAGGCAAAAAGAAGCAACAAAAAAAAATTGTTATGGACCCACCGGGGATCGAACCTGGGTCACCGGAATGGGAGGCAAGTGCTTTGACCAATAGACCAAAATATTTCCCATAGAGATAACACGTAAACGAAAACGGGATTCTCAAATCACATTTTGTACTGAAAAATTGGGCATGATCCCGACATCTGATCAAAAATTGGAGACCACACTTGTAAAAGCTTATAGTCTCAGCTACAACATATTAAAATCTGGAAGAAAATAGACCAAAAATAACTGAGATACTGCTCAGAGAACGATGTCATGTAGATTCATGATTCGAAAAAAAATCATCTTCCATAGACATAACACGCAAATAGGGAAAATTCTGACTTGGCATCTTGCATTGAAAATTTCAGTGTGATGACGTCATCAAAATTAAAAATGGTGGTGACTCATCTGGAAGAGAATGGTCTCAGCTATAACATATCAAAATTTGGAAGAAAATCGATCACCTATTACTAAAATATTAACAAATGAATACAAAAATGATGACGTAATTTTTTCAAAATCATTTTTTTGAGTTCATATGCAAATATGATGACATTAGAACATGAGATCGGCAAAAATTCTACATGAATTCAAATCTACAACTCCCAGGCTTTCAGAATATGTAAAGGAATTGGGGGGGTTTCGGTGCATTCTGAGGAGCTATGGCGAATTCTAGATAGGCATGTTTTTACCACTTTTTACATTAGAATGCCCATTGACGTGCGCACGAATTTGAAAGTTTGATGCACGCGTACGACATTATGGAAGGTCGAGAATGACTTTAAATAGTTGGAAATTGTCAAGAATAGTATCAGGAAGAAGAAACATGCGAAAAAATGGCGTTTTACGTTCTCTACGCGCTGTGCGCGCGCATAACGCCCGCGCGGACGCGCACGGACAGGAAATTTTAAAATGCGTAAAATGTCCTGAACCATATCGTAATTTGATTAAAAAGTGATTTGGAGCATTTTAAAATTTTGACGCGCGCGTACGTGCGCGTCATGATGCGCGCACGGATTTTAATGACATTTTATGTTGACCCTTGACCTGAAGTTCATGTGTGTCAAATATGGTTTATTTTTGATGACTCGTTATGAAGATATGATCGATAATGTGATATCACAAAATGGCGCCTGGATGACGTCACGATGACCTCATGACCTTGAAATAGATACCCGACCTTGATCTTATAAGTCCTCATAACTGTATAGATTTTGATAAAAATTGACTCAGCCGATATTGAGGAATCATGGTAACAAGAAAGTGGTGGAAAAATAAAAATAAATAATAAATAAATAATAAATAATAAAGAAAATTCTGACGAAATTATGGTGAAAAGAAATGCTGCTACAGACCTGCAATGGTTTTGGTTTTGCATACTTCACAGATCTAATGCACTCACACGTATGGAAAATCAAACCTGCCACACCAAATCTCTGTAGCACCGGGACTGCCTATCTTAGGCAAGTGTGTGTTCTCATCTCCTGTGAGGGCTTCACAGGAGCAAGATCCCTGCCCCCCCCCCCCCCCCAAAAAAAAGCCTGAAAACTTCACATGATCAAGGTCATAGAGATTCAACTGAAGGAATTGTCAGGAAATAGGATATTTGGGCTTTCTTAAATCTTAAAAAGAACAATTTTCCCAGCATTTTACCAATTATACTGGTGTTTTTATTTCTTCAACTTGTCTGCCACCAAACCTGACACAGCCCCACATACCGGTAGCCAAAGGAATGGCTCCAGCAGTAACTTTTATGGGTCATCTTGCGTTGTGAAAATGAAATAGTCTACAGCTCATTCAGGGTGTACGCACATGCCTGCGTGTCTAGTGTAAGACTACCGGGTATGGTATCTCTATGGGTGGAAAGAAGTCACCACAGCATTGCATGCAATGAACTGCTACTGAGCAAAACTACACTAAAGGAAAAAAGAAACTTATAAAAGTTCAAGAGATCACCAAATTAAATTCTCTGCATGGAAATGTACCAAATTTGGATATAATGTTGATTCAATGCATGGCTTTAAATGACAGTCAATAACAAAAAGTTTTCTTCAATGCCACAAAAGAAATGTGCACTGAAGCAAAGGACTCTCTAATCCCCAAGTCACAAAGACAAACTGCAGCCTTGTACACCATATGCATGTCAATGAATGAAACAAAAGAATTTCAAAAGGGATTTGCAAGTTCATATCCAAACAGATTAATAGCCAGTATGTCCACCTCTAGCTTGCTGGCAAGCTGTACACCCTCTCCGCATGCTTCCGATCAGATTCGCGATGGTAGCCTGGGGAACATTGTTCCATTCCTCTTGCAGTGCTGCAATGAGCGTCTCCCTATTGATGGGTTGATTGTCACGCCTTGACACACGTCGACCAAGCTCTTCCCAGAGATGTTCAATTGGGGAAAGGTCTGGTGAACGGGCGAACCATGGCAGAACATCAATATCCTCTTGCTCGAGGGGTGCAAATCCCTTTTGAAATTCTTTTGTTTCATTCATTGACATGCATATGGTGTACAAGCCTGCAGTTTGTCTTTGTGACTTGGGGATTAGAGAGTCCTTTGCTTCAGTGCACATTTCTTTTGTGGCATTGAAGAAAACTTTTTGTTATTGACTGTCATTTAAAGCCATGCATTGAATCAACATTATATCCAAATTTGGTACATTTCCATGCAGAGAATTTAATTTGGTGATCTCTTGAACTTTTATAAGTTTCTTTTTTCCTTTAGTGTATATCGTGGTGGAGGAAAGTACTCATCCATTAGCAAGCAAAAATAAAGTGCAGAGTCTATGGACGAGGCATTCGGAAATCTATGAGTGTAACACAATGAAGTGCTTCAATGCGGAGTGAATGGTGGTTTCCTCAAATGCAGCAAAGTGAATAAGGGGTGGACTATTTCAAGAGAATGCCCTTTTAGGGACACTGAATTTCCGCAATCACGGAAAATGGACGGAATTCACGGAAATGACCATTTGAAACGGAAAATGCAATTTCGAACGGAAAGTCGCGAAAAACCCTTTTCACATCAAAATTTTTTATTTTTTCAAGAATAAAATCGTAAAACTTACACTATTCTTGTGATTCATTATGCAGTGAAAATATCGGGCCTAAAATCAGTTAATAACTCCGAATACTTAGCGGTATTCGTCAGATTCTTTGGAGACAGGGCGCTGCCATTTTGTTTCGCTGGAGCAATGGAGATGTCTGATGAAATTTCCATTAATGCTAAATTTTGAAGTCTCAACTGGCTCAGCGCCATCTACGAAGACTTTAAAATTTAGCATTAATGGGAATTTCCACCACTGTACCACATCGTATAGTTTCGATTATGGTTGTATCGTCGACAGTGCCACCATTTTATATCTGCATGACAAGAGGAGGCATGGATACACAAACACTGGCGAGTTCTGAAATTTCTTATGATCTTCTTTTGCATTTTTTGGTAAAAATAGGTGCAATCAAAAAGAAATTCTAATTGCAAATTAGGATTGGCCTGTCGGTCGCGGGAGTTATCAGAAAAGTGTGATTTCAGGGCATTTTCATGTCCTGCTAACCCGTGCGCAATTTGATTGCTGGGGATGAACGTCTGGCTTCGTATAGTCTAGTTCTGGACTCTTTTTAAAGTTCACACACAAGTGATCATAAATATTCATGAAATCACTGTCAATCAAACAGTTCGCTTTGCGAATTGTGTTGCTTACGTTTTGCACGTGGTGGGATCCCTGATCTGATCTCGCATATCAGCTCAGCTCGAGCTAGCTGTACACATTATGATGTACTGTATTGTGCATGCATTCGAATTGGATATTAAAACTCTCTGAGATTTGCAAGAAACAAGCCGGGAAACGAGGTGCTGAAAACGGAAATAATTGGCATTTAGGCCTACATTTGCAACTTCTTAACTGATAAAAGTTGTGTGTGAAAATGTAGTCCTGGTCGTGGCCCAATCAATGCGAAATGGCCATGGCATCGCCATCGCTTTCGGTGCCAGTTCAACGCTCTCGCTGGTGCATGATTTGTGACACTCGACTAATAACATGCAAGGCATACATAAAGCTTAACTCGGCCAAAGCCATCAGAACAGAACTGGCAGCAACATTAGAACTTATTGTTGGAGAGAATATGTACTATAGTTTGAGGAAAACTTTGGAAGTTGAATATGCAACACTTATACGCGCTTGCATTTCGTGTGTGTATTGTTGCACGTATCACAGCTATACACACGTGGAGCGCTTACTGCGGCAGCCCGAACACGTAGTGTTCGGGCTGCGATCAGCAGTCCTTTGATTGCTTGGATGTCTCTTAATTACAAGGTCGTTTGTCAAAATGATAGCCATGAAACATGACATTTTATTTTAGGCTACTTTAGGTACTTACAATACTTTACGATTGACTGTCGTCTTTCTTTTCAATGAGGATGATACAAAAAAGGCCTATTTATCTCCAAAAGCCTGTACTAAAAACTTCCGTAGGTCGGTGTTTTGCTTGCAATGCGCATGCGTCAGACAAGAAGGGAGCATTATGAATATTCATTAAGACGAGTGGCAGGCAGGAGCTCGAGCGAATAGAGATCGCCGAATCACAGTGGATATAATATTCATTATTCCTGTGACGAAAACTATGCCGTCGTTGTAATAAATATTCATAGGCGCATGCGCAAGTGCCTATTTTCGCTTCTGCTTCAACAACATGGCGAATGGGACTGGTTTACGAAAATTGAGAGTAAAAAGTGACATTCATCGATTCTACACATTTTTTAGGAAAAGCTGATTTGCGGAAGGTCTGTTTAGGTAAGTGGCATCGTATATATGATACTTTAATTTCAAAAAATAAGTTATATGGCTATATTTTCAATGGTCATTTGAACATTGGTAAATTGTGAGACCCACCGAATCGTACTGGTTTCACTCAGGACGCTGCCACTTCGTGGCAGCGTCCCGGGGCTAGTGGAGCGCTAGCCATAGAGTTATTACGCTAGGCCTACACACACACACACGGATCTACGTATTATTAACACGCTATGTATGCATATAACACAGTAGTTTATATCCACAAACCTTATTGTATCTTTAGCGAAAATGATGTTAAAAGAGGAAGTTTTAATGGTCATCATTCATCAAATTTGAATTTAGAGATTAATTTTGATGCACCTCGTTAAGGAATATAAAATCATTTCATCACTAGATCATACCAGATTTCCCCATTACTACTTCAAAATGATGTCAAGCAAAGACTAGCGCTTTAGCTGGGGAGGCGCGGCCAATTTTAATTGCTCTCCCTGAAAAATCTCAGGGAAAGTCGTCAGCGTGGAGCAATTGCACTGGACTCTTTTTTTTCGGGGCCAACAGGTTCTCGGGATCGCGCCATCACTCGGCTTATCGCGTATAGTCGGCGAATAAAAAACTCCAATAAAAAGAGTCCAGAACTAGACTAGGCTTCGTAATGTAAAAGGCGTATAGCCAATTTTTTTTTTTTTTTTACACTCACGAAGCCAATCCTGGCTAGTCTTACTTAGACCCCGTTTACACTGAAGTTGACTTTAGTCGAATTTGAACTCGAGTTCATTTGTGTGTAAACAGGGTAGTCGCAATTAGAACTCGAGTTCAAAACTCGAATTCGAATGACGACCCAGAGCAACATTTATCGAATTCAAACTCGACTTTTATCGAATTTAAATTCGCTATTTGCTGTGTGAACGGACACGTAATTGAAAGTCGACTAGCAAATATCCAGCCAGTGACCCCGTCATACGTCACTTCCGTTATTGCTAAGCGACGCGTCAGTAAATAAGCGTCCTCCAACGAGTGAACCATGCACAACGCACGAACGATCCTACAAAACCCGCCGAAGTCACCAGGACAATGCAGACAATACATCCAAATCAATAGAAAAAGCTGGCTATTTGAGCAATTTAGCTACAAGCAAATCTTTAAAATAAAATCTTATCCATTACGGCAGGTTTGTGGGAGCGGGTCACATATCGATTCTGACCCATGTACAAAAGGTAAATGTTGTCAAGAGTTGTCAAGTTTATAGATTTATTCAGGCAAAGATATTGGAAAATTACACTATGAATGAGGCATTGTAGGAATGTGAAATGCCCGTGCGCTTGCATCGCGAAAGCGGTTCCAAAACTGTGTTTCCGTTTTGTACCAGCTTTCGTGTTATGCTGTGAGGGGTACCCTGACAAAATCTTTCGCTGTGCCCGTATTTGCATGTCAATGTGCACAAAAAGGGTATCAACGAAGAGATGAGACCACGAACTAGTGTGTGAAAAAAAAATTTTGTCAAAAGGATTTCCAGACGTTGTTTCACATGGGCCTGAACTACCCCGATAATTTTGAGTAATCATAATCATTATTTTTCATGAAGGTAAGAAATTTAATTGATTTCAATTATTTACAAATTCATTTTCATTCATATTTAACACATTAAAAAAGTTTAATGGAAATTTATCGTTGCGAAATAATTTTTTTACTTTGCGAAATTTTCCATGTCAGAACTATGCATACACGTTAGCTCACTCCACCGCGAAGCAGCGTCGGCTTCCGCCGGCAGAGATCCGTGGGTTAACCCGTTGGCGTTAGCATGTGAATTTTGACGATGGATATACAAAAGTGATGAGATTTCGATGCTAAATTTCATTAATAGACAATTGTTTTTCTTCATCAAAATATTATGGCAATATCCCATATTAAGGTAATTATCAGAAATATGAAGTGTGTTAGTGAAATGCTGTTCTGTTTTTGTTGACAAATTCATGTTCTAATAAGCTGACCAGGGGTACCAAACTTTTCAGGATAGGATGAAGTTAGGTAATTTTTAAGGTCGTTTGGGATGTATATTGGTCACAACATTTTTATTTGCCGTATTGAATTACTGTACAATTTGCGGGACCAAAAAAAACAGTGTTTTGCGATATGTAAAGTGCCCTAATTTCTTAAATATCCATCCAATTTGAATAATTCAAAAACTACTGCATTTCTCTTTTCTAGACCTTTCTGTTGATACCAAATTTGTCAAGAATTAATCAATTTGAAATTTTCATTTCACATACCTAGGCTTTGCGTTGCATAGCTCAAACTATTTTAATGTTAAACAATATTTAACCAGTAAATCACTGAAGTATCTTGTAAATTCTACCTTTTGCAGTCTTTCGCCCCCCCTCCCCCCCCAAAAAAAAGAAGCGGCTGGATTGAAGAAAAAAATCTTCCCGCCATCTTCTTAAACGGTCTGCTCGACGAGCAGATCTGACACGTTGCTGTCGCATATAATTATTGATCAGGATATTCCTATTCCGACGTAAAATCATAGGAAACCAGATCAAAATGACTGCGCTTACAATACTCGCTACCGCCATTTTGAACTCACTCGCGGGTTTTTCACAAATTTAACCCGGAAGTTGATAAACACGATATTCCCAGAGGGCGTAATCAAGTCGAATTCACTTTCCTTCTGAATTCGAGTTCGTCCAACGCTTGGTGTAAACAACCCACCGAAAAATAATTTATGCTAATCCAAGGTCGCAATTGAATTCGCTGTCGAATTTGAACTCGAGTTCACTCTGTGTAAACGTGGTCTTAGTCTTAATAACTACGTCTAAAAAGTAACAAGTTAGACTTAAGTTAGAAGTTAGAGTTAGACTTATATTATATAACTGGGTGTTGCAAGAAAGTTGCAATCAATTGCAAATTGTAAAGCAAATTAGAACAACCATTCTGAATGGTTCAGGGTCTGCCCATTCAAGAAGATGCGCCTGCAACAATGATTTTGATTGGTCAGTACTGACTACTGATCAGTTGCAACTTGCAATCATTGAATCAATCGCAACTTTCTTGCAACACCCTGTTCATGCCATTCAATGATTCATGCCATTGCCTTGGCATTAGACTTTAGATTTAGAATTAACTTAGAGTTAGACAGACAAGAGAGATAGAAAGGAGAAGATAGACCTGGAAATTCGACTGCAAAAGTAACCGCATTTTTCCAGTAGATCCGGTAATAAAGGTAATAATAAAAGCAAAGACACCGTAAACATGATTTTACACTAACTTTTGTGACCGGAAACTACTGTCAGATTTCATCCCGTACCTCCCGCGCAACTGTGCGCACTGTCATGACTGTCGTGGCATGTAAACGGTTCTCAACATCACAGCCACAGATCATCGTCACTATCTCGCCACAATAAAATATTAATACTTACATTTTTGTGATAATAAGCTGATGCAGATGCTGGCTGACTTAACTTTGTAGCCAACAAAGGCCGCAAAGTCTTCCCAAGTAGTCTTGCATTACTTGAAATTGGCATTTTGATTAAAAAGAGTCTTTCGAGTTTCGGATCGTCGAGGAAATTTCTGTTGCGCAATCTGTTTATCAAAGATATCGATAACGTGACTGCAATCGCTCATCTTCTCACGTCACGTGCATAATATGGGGTTACATAACTCTCCAAATACTTTGAAAATGTACGAGTTATTTAATACTAAAGACATGAAATTGTTGTCTAAACTTGCCAAGTTTGTTAAAGTGATATTACAGAAGTTTAGTAGATAATTTATCTTCTAAGATATGCTGTTACCTCTTTAAATACTTTTGTTTTGTCTTGTTTTGTTTCTAGCTTGTTCTTATAATATTATGTTATATTTCTCATACTCCGGAAGGGGTCGAAAAAAATAAAGTTCAAAGTTCAAAGTTCAAGGCGGGTTTCTTTTTCTGTGTAGTTTGTGTGTGCGTGTGTGGGTCTGTGTGTGTGGGTCTGTTTAGCAGTATGTCCGAGGACATTTTCGGACAGAGAACAAACAAAAAATCATGACAACAATTGAGGGAACTATTTGTCAGACCGAGAAGTTCAACACTGATTTGGAAATGCAGAGAATTTCAATTAATGTTAGTACACGGGGTTGTATATACCAAAGAACAGCTTATGAAATTTGGTTTTGTAGCTGATAACCTATGCTCCTTTTGTCAACTTGAACCAGAGACATATTCGCATTTATTTTTGCAGTGTGAAAAGGTTAAACAGATATGGAAATTTGTTATTGAACATTTTGATATAGCTGAATTGAAAAATATGAATTGGCAAGAAATATTTTTGGGAATCACGGGTAATTCTGATAGATCTAAGTGTGTAAATAATTTTGTTGAAATATACTATTTTTAAATCTAGGTCAGAAAATAACTTGCCAACCACAGAAAAGATAATACAAATTATTTCGGAATTTATAGAGGATGAAAAAGCTCTAGCGTCAAAAGCAGGTACACTGCATTTGCATTTACGAAAATGGGAACATTACCTGGATTGATTTACCTTGGGGTACTTTCTATTATTTTCAGTCCATTTCCTGTTTCCCACTCATTCTATGCTCGATTATTTCTTCCAGTTATGTGTATATGTCGTTGCTTATTGCTTATTCATATATTCAAGTCAGGAGGGTGGACAGGCGGAGGGAACCTGAGATGATATAATATGAATAGGTGGATGCGTGTGGGTGCTTTTGTGTGTATGTGTGCTGTGTGGGTGTGTGTATATGTGCTGTGATATGGGTTAAGTAGGGGGATGAAGGGGGGGGGGGGGAATGGAAGTAAAGTGGAATAAGGAGTCTATAGTAAGAATGTATTATGTTATAAAAACTTGTGAAAACACCAACAAAAAAAGATAGGGAGGGGGAGGGTGGGGGAAGGCTATGATCTATATACTATTCATTCAGTATGATTAATTTGAATGTACTATGTATGTATTTCTGAAAGCTGTATACATTTCTATTCATTCTGATAATGGTGTTATGCACATTAACTAAAAATGAAGTTTTATGATTTTCATTTGTACTGAATGAATGCAATAAAGAATGCTAGTAAACAAAACAAAAAGTGATGTTTTTGGCGTGCGTACGTACGTACGCACGCTTTCTACAAAAACCTATCCCGGCCCCACGTACGGTACGTACGTGGGGCCGGGATAGGTTTTTGTAGAAAGCTAGCAAGCTATAGAGATAAAGGAATGCTGTCAATGTAAAATGGATGATTTAAAAACAAATAAAACAGAACAGAACAAAGCAAAACAAAACAAAACCAAAATGTATCCATCTGCTGATGAACAGGCTATATCCCACAGGCTATACACCCCCTTTTTAAAGAAAACGAATAGAATATACATGTATAGCCTGAGATTTACATGTATAAAGGGAGAGGAAGAGAGACAAAATTCACTGATTGCCATTAATCAAAAACAACAGACTGACCGGGAGCGAAGAGAGTGGGAAGAGAGGAATTCTCGTAGAAAGCTGTAGGGCTAAAATCAGAGAGGAGGAGGAG